>JAGDQP010001400.1:0-20000 GCA_022664845.1 Lepisma saccharinum | reverse complement strand
AAGTAACAAAAAGTACGTAAATCATTCAGTAAAATTTTCCAAGGTTTCCCTCAGTCCCACCAGACAAATACAGAAATGTGCACTTTAATATTAGTTCTACACACTTCCTTCCTATATCCCATACCGTTTCCTAGATTTCTGCTTAAGCCAAAGTAACAAAAAGTTCGTAATTTCTTCAATAAAATTTTCTAAGGTTTCCCTCAGTCCCACCAGGCAACTACCGCACTAGTAACTTCACGTTACGTGCAATTCTTTACGTATAAAATCAACATGCACAAATAATAAAGATTTTTTTTGTCATGCATAAATGCAAAATGTAGCTGTAATTATCTTAACGTCATTGTCAATAAATAAACATTTTACCAACCAAGCGGTCTTTGGTCATACGCCATCGGCTGAAAGGTCCCAGGTTTCAGTCCCGGCAGTGGCATACGTATGAATTTTAACAGCTAAAGGCAAATCGTAACGGGCCAAAGAAAATAATTACTAGACTTGGCCCTATACAAATAAATTAACATTAAAATTTCAAAACATCACGACTCTATTTTAAATAATAAACATGAAAATCAGCAAATAATAATAAAATATTCTATCGTTAATCGATTTACGTTGCTGTGTAAATTGTTATTATTCTATAAAGTGCAAAATCAATGCATTTAACGTTACAAGATTTAACAACACCAAAAACTTTTCTCAATTAAAAACGAAATGTGCAAAAGTATTTTTCTTAACAACAACGCAAAAAAATAGTTACCACTGTAAAATTTAAAAACAGTCTGTTTTCATAATTCCTTTTTCTGTAATCATTTTAAAAATAGTCGATCGTTGTTATCTTTCTACATACTTAAGGATGCATATTATCACTTTCCAGAATAATTCACTAGCAAGCGTTCAGTAATAAAACAAAGCCAATACCGATCAAAATAAATCCATCAACCCCAACTGGGTAATACCAATGTCCCCTACCCCTTTTTTCTTTCTTTTTTCATCAAAAAATAAACTTATTCCTGAAGAAAGTTAAACAATGTTTCGGTGATCATCGTCTTGTGTGGTCTAGCAAAGAAGTCGTGTAAAAAAAAGGAGTTTCCCAACTAATTTTTCTTTTCTATTTTCTACAAGCAAAGGTGGGTAAAATTAGTATCTATAATTTTTGTGTGTTTTCTTCAAATTTTAATCAACCAAGACGAAGGAAAGAGCCTTGCGGGGTAGTACAATTTTGTGTTCCAAGTGAGGCAAAGGGGTGGGAATAATTATAGGTATAAAATTGTTTGGCCACAACGAAGGTAGCCAAAGGCAGGTGGGAGGTGACACTTTGATTAACGATGGGTCGGATACGGTATTAATATGTGTGTCGACATGAAGGGTTTAATTCAATGGGGACGTGTTACAATTTATTTATGAATAAATTACGCTATTAATATTTGTGTTGATACTACTGTCGTATTAACCTTGTAACCATTTTCATGGCTGCACAAAAATGAAGGTACCATGAGTTTCTTAATTATTTACACATATAAAGTACTACGTATAAAATACCAGAATCAAACTTCTTTACTCTCTCACTCTCACATGTAAAGCACACCGTATCTGTTGTATTCTGATTCTTGCAAATGAAACGATTACATTGCTGACAGTATGCGAAGTACATGTCTTTACCATTACACAAACAACATCGTCCACGTTTCTTCGCTCCTTGATTGAGAAATTATAAAGTGTAGGTCGTTTGGAAAGAGACGTGTGATCATTAGAACCGACAACAACTTGTTATTTTAATATAGAATGTCATTTAAAAATAGTTACACAAGACGCCAAGATTGGATCAAATTGACTCATGATTGATTTTCTTAAATTATTACACAATAAATACATGGGTTTAACGTCATTTTCTACCATAAGATTTTAGGACACGTACGTGAAGAATACACAGAATTTCACTGTTCCATTTAATGACTAATGAACAAAATAATACTTTGACTGTATGGGTAATTTTTGACCCGATCTTGGTGTTCCGAGGGATAAACGACAGAAAATACGTTTTCATTTTTCTTTCATTCTTTCTTTTCTTTTTATTTACTAAATGGTCTTTATCGATGTTATGCACGAAACTCCAGAAACAACACAAGTAATGCGCGAATTAACTCCTTTAGCCAGTCGAGGGGGTATTATACGTGATGTAATTTATATAAGTACTGTAGCACACGAGTTTCAGGGAGGAATTTATCAATGAAATAGATTTGCTAAAGGAAGATAAGCTTAGTAGAAAGGGAAAATTAATGACCATGTACTGTAAAAATAGAAGAACTGACTTCACCTTATCATTTGGGCCCCCATTAGGGGGCCCGCTTCAACTTTGGGGATCGGCGCGCTTGGATGTAAATGATTGGGATCAAAATTATCGATTTTTGGACAAATGAATTTTTTTTCAGAGTTGAATGCTGTGAACATTTACATCAAGTCTTGTATCATATGGAAGCTTGGAAGGCATTTAACAGTTAAATTGAATGGGTAGGTGTGTGGTCTTGGAAAATACCCATAATTTGGCTGTTTCCCAAGGGTTTGCTGACACATAGATATTTTTTCAGAGTGTGTTTTTAGCTTCATTGCAACAATTGTCGTACTTATTGCATAATGAAGTTCGATAGTTGGTGATGCCGCTGTCAAGCGTGTCGACACCTTCGTTATCACTGTTGTTTGGTATAATATTACAATTCCGGTGAGTTTTCTAACTAGTGGCACACAGTGCGCACCTTGCACAAGTGGCGCACCCTGCACAATTTTGCAGTGATTGTGAAGATAGCCGCATTCATGCCATCTTATGCTTCAATTTTGGAAGCAATTCACGAATTTCAGCAACTGATGAAATGGGGTTCAAAGAAGGAGTGTTTTCAATGAAAGCACTGTTGGCTATGGACAAAGAAAGAATTTCAACGGCAAATGCTGATCTTCGAATCTGGTCAAAGAATCAAGAAAATGGTAAAGAGCATCAAGATCAAAGATACCAAAGATAATGATTATGTATCTGGAGCAAACTAAATTTATTATTATTGCACATTTTGCCATCTGGACATCGGAAACTTAAAAAAGGGTTCTTTTCATAAAATTTACGTTTTCTCAAAATGAAATTTTTAAAAACATTTTATGTACCTTTTTCTCAGAAAGTATTGAAGATGATAGAACAACATTTTCCACGCATGTAAAGAAATGCAAGTTACATACACTGTACCAATATAATACCAAAAAAGTAAATATTTACCACGTCAAATTTGACAATCTATTCTAAATGTACAATGAATATAAAATATATGATGAAATAAAATGTTATTACTCAGCAATGAAAACAGATAGAAAGGCATACGTGGCACGGTTATTGTATCAGGTCCTGATCCAACTCTATGCCAGATTTCAAATTTCTATGTTTAATTGTTTCTAAGAAAAAGTTACATAAATATTAATGTGGACTAAAAACGAAAATGAAGAAAAAAGAGGAGAAAGAAGCGGATCATTTTCGATTTTTTTAAGAGCACCCGAGGCTATGTATGACATGTATGACGCACCTCGTATAGATGACATGTATGACGTACCACTGACTTTTCTTTAAAAAATTTTTTGTTTGGGAATATATTTAGGTCAACTATGTAATATTGTTTACATCCCCCAATAGCGATTTTCGAAAGTCAATGAGTAGAAACACCATCCTTATATTTTAGTGGCCAAGGACAACCACTTATGATTAGCATTTAAGAGTCAACAAAGAATTACAAACATGTTTACGTCACTCATTATTTTAAAAGAAGAAAAATAATAGTTCATTCAAATGTATAAAAGTAATTTAAATTTTTATTATTTGACTTCAACTGTAAAAGATAAATTCAGACAATAGTAATGGTTTTAACTTAATGTTCCCAACTATGGGTTAACCAATTCTGGGACAAATATTTGCCGATAGGCCTGTGCATACTCATTTATCTGAGGGTGACTTAAGAAGCGAGGAACATTGCTATTAGCAGATAAATTTGTTTAAAACATACCTTTGTTACAACTAAAGTTATCAAGCTAGAATTATAAACATCACATATTTAGTTTTATTACTATTGATTTAGTACTGTTTATATTTTATAACTTCCAGGTTTGTGATTTCCATTTTTATGTAACTGCATAGACGCATACTTTTATGAAAAAGTAAATTTCGTAAAAGTATCATCATCATCATCATTACAACAAAAGGAAAAAATACTTTTAGTTATGGTATGTTCCACTAAGAAACACAAATGTTTGAGCGTCGTACTTAATAACGCTGACAAGTAAAGGTTCTCTCCCAACAATCGGGGATCCGGGAACGGCGCATATATATAGATAGAGGAGGGTAACGAAGGAATACTGGCAAAATCTGCCGTTCCGACAGCAAAGGGTAAATCCGATATGACCGCCCAAAAGGTCATTCCAATCAATTTTTGCAAGCAACATCGCAACCACTACCCGTTGACAAATTGACTTAATTTGCAGACTGATGTATTTCTAAATTCAACACATTTGTTGGATCGAAATGTCTCGGAAGTCCCCATATTGAATCCAAAATGTCATTTTCTAAACGACTGATACTGTACTTTCATACCAAAATTCGTTTTTCTAGGACGAGTCGTTTAGCAAATGACATTTTGCTTGAATCTAACTCATTTGACCTACAACTTGTTTTTATATATTTTAAATGAGTATTCAGCGGCCATGTTGGCTTCAAGGTGGGGACATTGTGAATAGTTTGTAATGTTTTCATAACCTGTTAGTGATAATGCCTTTATACCAAATCTCGGGTTTGCAGCACGAGCTGTTTGATTCAAGATTGTGGGCGGCCATATTGGATTCAAGATGGCGACATTTTGAACAGTTTAATACTTTTCGTAAACGTCTAGTGATACTGTACTTTCATACCAAAATTCGTTTTTCTAGTACGAGTCGTTTAGCAAATTACATTTTGGGTGGCCATATTGGATTCAATATGGCGACTTCAGAGGCATTTCTATCTAACAAATGTGTTGTATTTGGAAATACATCAGTCTGCAAAATATTAAGTCAATCTGTCGAAGGGAAGTGGGTGCGATGTTGCTTGCAAAAGTTTATTGGAATGACATTTGGGCGACCATATTGGATTTACCCTTTGCTGCTGGAATGGCAGATTTTGCCAGTAATCCTTCGTGAACCTCCTCTATCTAAATATATGCGCAGTTCCCGATCCCCGATTGTTAGGAGAGAACCTTTACTTGTGAGATAGAAAAATTAACCAAATTTTTGTTCAATAATTGTAAAGTACCGATCTAAAAATATCAAATCAATCGAAATATTTTTTACAATATCTTGTTTTTAAAGTATTTTCAGTGCAAAGAAGAAAAGAAACTACATGAACATACACGGAAAAGACAGAAATGCCAATTGTTTTTCTTACTTACAACCACTCTGCTGCTGGGAAAATCATTCGTGTTCACTTCAGCTGAATTTTTTAATTTGGTATTTTTTCTGAGACTTGGTCTTGTTTAAACGTGTATTGAACGATATTTTAACTTTAAGGGTGTGTGTAGTAGAGTACTTTACGATATTTACTACGAAACCACACCCCTTTGCTAATTGTTTTTACAAATACGTACTACCGCTAATTGTTTTTACAACACAAATCCGAAATACGGATATTAACAGGTCGCCAATTGTTTTTGCTACATAAAAACGTACTACAAGGATCGACAGGTCGCTAATTGTCTTTTGCTCATAAAAATTAAGTAGGAGATTGAATCCACTTCTCCTTTGGTTGCCCACAAAATTTAAGTACAAAGAAATTAATTGAAAATGGACATGACCCACACATTTTAAGTACGAATCCAGTCCCCTCTACCTCGCTGCCAACAGAAAAACAAACTACGGAATTAAATATTGTCTAAAGAAATCTAATACCAATTTCACCCCCTCTTTAGTTGAGATCAACAGTTTGATGAAAACACAGAAATCATTTCATTCCCTAAAGAAAGATCAAGAATTTTTTAAAAGAAAAAGAAAATTAAGGTAGGGGAAAGTTGTTTTCAGCCTCGACAGGAGGACAGAAGTTGAATTAAGAAAACTAATGAGATATACAGAAAGCAAGAGACAGAGATAATCACTGATTTTGCATAATGAAATGTGATATTGACTAGACTTGAAGTGAAGTATTTCCGAAAGTGTTGGTAAATTGCACAACTTTTGAATATAACTTGGTAGTAAGATACACAGAAACTGAGACAAAAACAAGAACGTATTGTACTGAATAAAATGTGATATTGACGGAAATTGTACTAGCAAGCTTGGGTAAATTACAGAAAGATAACAAACATGAACAGAACCGTTGAATATAAGTTAAGAGTGAGATATACAGAAACTGAGTCAAAAATGATCTTATATGACTAAATAAAATGTTATTTGACTAAACTCGAACTGACAAGCTTTCAAAAGCGTCGGTAAATTGGAGAAAGTCAGGATTGAAGTATCATTCAGTAGCTAAAGCTCCTGGCGGAGAAGTAGATGTAGGTTTCTAAAGCTAGGAAACAAGTTTATTTTGGTTTTAACTTTGATGGGTTTCGAATAAGACGTTATTTTATAACTAATATGGCGGGCATGAAATTTATTTTTTATATCATTTGAGCTACAGAGCTGTAATTTGGTAGGAAGGTAACTTAATATGAATAAATAAAGTTCATGTATTTTTTGAATTGCTATTTTGGACAGAATATGGGCGTTTAAAATTACTTTCCACACCGTTTAAGCAACAGAACTGAAATTCTATATAAAGACGTATTTCCATTAGCAGATTGCAAATATATAAGAAAAGATTTTATAAGTCACCGTCTTTAAAGAAATATGACCTCGAAATATATTTTTGATAAAATATACAGCCAAATTGGTTAAGAATAAAAACACAAAACTTGGTACAATCGTACATTAGTACAAAGAAATTACAAACATATAAGAAAATGGTTCAAAAGTTGCGATATTGGATACAATATGAGCGCCGAAATGATTTTTTTAAACACTACAGAGCTTAAACGACTAGGACTGGAAACCCGAAACTTGGTAGAAACGTTTATTAGTACAAACGAATTACAATCACATAGGAAATGTTTTCAAAAGTAGCCATATTTAAATAATTATGGCCGCAAAAATGATTTTTGATAGAATATACAGCCTAAATGGGTAGGGCTGGAAACTTGAAAGTTGGTAGAAACATACATTGGTACAATGATATTAAAAACGTATAAGAAAAAATCCAGAAGTCGCTATCTTGGACCCAATATGGCCGCCGAATTGATTTTATGATTGAATATACAGCTTAAACGGGTAGGACTTCAAACACGAAACTTGGTAGAAACGTTCATCAGTACAAACATATTAAAAACAAAAATGATTTTAAAAAGTCCTCATATTTAAATAAATATGGGCGCTGAAATGAGTTCTTGAAAGAATATACAGCCTAAACAAGTAGGACTTGAAACACAAAACCTGGTAGAACCGTACATTAGTACGAAGGAATTAAAAACATATAACACAAGTTTTTAAAAATCGCCATTTTAAACAGAGATGGCGGCCGAAAATCCAGTCTTTCACATCGTTTAAGATAGAAACCTGAAACTTATTACAAAGATGTATTTTGACGAGTAGATTACGAAAATGTAAGAATTTTTTTGGAAAAGTTGTCATTTTTAAACAAATATGGCCGTCTAAAACCATTTTGTATACAATTTAAACTAAAGAGCTGAAATTTTATATGTAGGTACCTTATACCTAATTGATTAAGAAAATATAACAAAAGTTTTGAAACGTCGCCATTGTTTGTGCTAGATAAAATATTTGTTGAAGCCATCTAAGGACGGATATTACTGTCAACGTAAATGAATTAAATAAATACGTTATTCATGGAACATGTATGGTATTTGAGTTTTGCAAATGTGCTTTAAAATATTTGTTTTTGCTCTAATTTTATTGGATACATAAATTACACAACTGATAATGAGAAAACACATTATGTGTGACTGGTTAACAAATCCTATAAAGATGGTCAAGAAATGGACTCGAACTTAGTTGCTGACGAAACTGTACATAATAGCAGTTTGTGAAAGTTCTACTAAAAATTTAGTCCTGATTGCATAACATGCAGTATAGACCACTGGAAATCGCCATTGCCAGTAACATGTATAGCCTGCTATAATCATAGTCCTATGGACACAGCTCAGCACAACTGCATTTACATTTGTAAGGAATCTAAGGGACAAATTATGCGGGAAACTTTAGTGTATTATAGTACTTGTAAGGAAATTTATGAAACATTTTTAGAGATGCATTCCGATAATAGCATTACACTGTCAAAGTTTTTGTGTACATATATAAAATAATTAGAAATGGTGAGTACTTGGAGAAATTGCATGCACTTTTCTGGATGAAGGACTTGATTCGTGTTTGTTCTACTTGGTGTCTTTAAGGAAGAAAATCGGGGAGAAATGTTTCTAAGTAGAGGTTAAATAATGTGTAAATTGTATAGGCAATAACAGACCAATTAGAAATCATTATGAAATGAATATCATCATTAAGACGAGAAGTGTGGCGAATTTAAATGAAATGAAGTAGATGAAAGAAATAAAAGGTTTAGAGATGCGAGTTGCGCAGAAGTGTTATAAAACGAGTGTGTTTGAGCACAAAAAAATTGTTGTTGTATAAGACCCTTGATTGTTTGTGTTGTTTTAACATCAGTGTGAATAGAAGCTTTGTTGGTGGTGGTCTATCGTAGGGGTGGGCGGAACCGGATCCTAAACGAACCGGTTCTGAAGGAACCGTGTATTCGGATCCGTGTACCTCAGTTCTAAGACCAGAATCCGGATCCTCGGCTCCAAGATCTGGAAGCGGATACCAGACTCTAGGATCCAGATCCGAATCTAGAATTTGCTTAGAAGTAACGCATCTTCGGTTCTGAGGTGGGGTCTGGAAACTGGATTTAGGTTCTGATCAACCATTCATTATATCATTGAAGTTCAGGAATATAGTATTTGTCGTTCGGAAGATATTTATAAAGAAAACTAGTCTCAATTTGTATCGAGGTTCCATCTGAATGTTTTCGTAGAGAATGTGTTTGATCCCTACTCATGCCATGTGGGTTTTGTAGAAGACAAACACAGTGGGCGTTGGTTTTCTCGGGGTTCTCCCGCTTCCTACAATTTTTTCATTCCACCAAATGCATCTAATCACCATCCATCTGATCTGAGTCAAAGTTGCCAAAACACTTTAAAGCATAAAAAATTCAAATTCATACAGAATGAACCAAATTAAAATCAGGCAAGATTTCTGCTCTAAGTATTAATAAAAAAAGATTTTTATATACAGACAAATTACCATCCTACACTCGGAGAAACTAAATATCCTGATGTTTCAAATTTATTTATGGCCCTTAGGCATCTCAAGTTAAGGCCAGGAGAGGGTAGTGGAAAGGATGTTGGAAGGTAGTTGGCCAGGGCCTAGTTAATAGGTACCATCCCGCATTTTACTGGTATGCCTGAGAAAAATCCTGGGAAAACCTTCTTCAGGATGGACGGCCGCTGGTATCAGGACATTCCGAATAAAAAGTCAGCGCTTTACCGGCCGTTCAGTTTGACACTGTATTTGCGAACAGAGTTTATCATGAAATCCCAAACATAATAATCGATTTTTTTAACTTGTTTCACTGCGTCTCTATGTTCCCCTCTACTAAAACAAAGGAAAATAGTTTGAATTTGAAACATTTGAGTCTCAACGGACAGCACTCTGACCACTCTGATTCCTTACTCGGAATGGTGACATAATTCAAAAGCTAATACCGCGATTACATCCTCCGCCATTCAATGACAGACAATAGGAAGCGTGTAACTGTATATACACAAACGTTCTACTCTTCACAATATTGCAGCCTTGCAGGAATGTCTGAAGAATGTCAGGTGCAAAGTTGTGTTTGGCTTACCTTGTACTTTAACACAATCCGAATGTCAGCACAATTATATATGTATGAAATTTATTTCTAACGTTTTCTAATCCAGTTTCTAATCATCACTGATGAACCTATCAGGGAAATAATGTTGTGATGTAAAGGTGATCCTAAACTTGTAAACTTGCAACTTTGATTTTCTCTTTCGCCTGAGATCATTATTAACTATTAATTATAAAATGTGAGTTTTCTGCAAAGATAAAAAACTTTGACAAATTTCTGGTTACGTGATTTCGCTAAGTTACTACAATAAATTATTAGTGAGGAGATAATCACCATTTTCCTATTTTTTAAAATCTTATAATGTTCAAATTCGTTAACTACTGAACCTATAAACATGAAACCTCCCCCCGCCGGGCTAACTTCCAAAACTTTAAAGATGAAATCTTACAGTTTTTGCCATTTTATGAGCACGCCCTGATCCTTGGTGATATGAATGTCGATATGATATTTTTTTAAAAAAATAAAGCGAAAATTCTCAGGATATCATATCCCCTCTGGGTCTCTCTATGTGTCCCTTAAACCCCACCTTTCACACAACTACTTCTGCGACCCTCTTAGACTTGATTTTGACTAATAACATTCAGAAAATTCGCCATCACGGGCTACTTTCTATTCCGGGAATATCACACCATGGTTTGATATTCGCTTGCTACTTTCTAAGACTCGAAAGTAAAATCATGTTAAAATTAATGACCTATAGGGACTTCTCTAAAATTAATGACGCTGCTTTACGTGCTGACGTATCAAATGTCCCCTGGAATGTAATGTATAATAGTTCCTCAATAGAGTACCAGTTACAATTTCTAAACGATTCATTAATGAAAATATTAAACAAACACGTCCCTCTCCTCACTAGACGCGTCTCCCACCCCCATGTCCTTGGATAACCAAACACATCTGTAATTTTATGTCTGCACGGGATGCTGCCTACAGAAGGTACATAAGAGCCCGAAAAAGAAACAATGAAAATATGCAGAACCACTTCGAAACATTTCGTATCTTACGAAACAAATGCACTCAATTTGTTAGAATATCGAAACATAACTTTGCGATGCAAATAATAGAGAATACGACACAGAAATTTGGCACAAGCTAAATTTATTGGGTATCCAAGGAAAAAGAATAAAGCAACACATTAATAATAAATTCACGCCAGATGAGCTCAACAATCATTTCGCTAATATAAAATTTACAAATTCAATCAAATTCAACTTATTTGATACAAATAACGCAAATCATCAAAATATGCTAAATGAATTTTCCTTTGAATGTATTAGCCCTGAAACAGTTAAAAAAGCTATACACAGGATAAAAGCATCTGCTGTAGGCAATGATCAAATTTCTATTCTTTTTATAAAAAGGATCCTACCATATATTATAAATCCAATAATCAATATGTTCAATCTCAGCCTCATGTCTGGTACTTTCCCATCTGATTGGAAAATAGTACAAGTATTAGCATTCCCCGAAACACAAAACGTATTAAATGTGGACGATTTTCGCCCGATTAGCATCTTGGTGACAATAGGAAATTCTTCATTTGTAATGGATTTCTGGGGAGAAGATAGTTGGTCTAATGACACTTTTTTAAATCCAGTGAACGAAATAGAACTTTTTGCTGAAACTTTATCAAATATTGACGAGCGGTCGCAAAGTCTCTCTTTGCTTATGAATAGTGATGTGACTATGAAAAACTCTTTAAATGTTGTGCCCTTAGAGAACAGTGTGTATCCCCTGTGTGTAAATACAGACACAAAACTTGCAACGCAGGCTCCCTGTTTTTCAAGAATGTGTATGTCCCCAAAACCAAATGAGGTTAAAAGTGAATTTTCTGAAAAGGATGTAGAAAAAAGACCCGACAACCCTCCCTATTAAAGACAAGTGTTACCAGTATGTACCCCCTGTGTGTAAATGCAGACACAAAAGCTGCAACGGAGGAGGGCCCTTATACTTTAACAATATGCATGGAAATAGGCATGTCCCCAAAACAGAGGAAGCTGGAGAGAGTATCGGTGAAATGGATCCGATAGTTAAAGATGGAGATGTCATGTGCGAAATGCAGTGTAATGATGATATGCAGGAAGACATAAATATTCTTACTAAATTAACAGACCAACAAAGTGAATGTGATGAAATGGATAGTGGACGTGATAGGGAAGAGAAAATGAAAGGAATTGATTTTGTGTATCTGAGCGAAACATAATTGAGGATAGTTGTATATTTGAAGCCATGGAAACTGCAAATTATGTTCGATTTCCGCTAATTTGTGATGGATGTGTACCACAAGGTAATCAATTCGCTCATGCCTGTATGGGATATGGCTGGAATGAAATAGAACGTGAAAAACTGCTTAACGACAGAATGTGATGTACAGTATTAGAGCCTATTAATTTCAAAGATTTATATAATGTGTATAAAGTGAAACATAATAATTGCAAATACTATACAATTGGTATATTTGAAGTGTGACTAAGAAGTATACTGGAACGTAAGTCGACTGAAGTTCAGAAAGTGTTATTTGTAAAAGATATTTTTGCTCAATCTAATGAATGACTAGTGTGAAGAAAGAAAGATGGAAGGTGGATTTAAGACAGTTAATAGGGTGGATAAAAACATGTGTTAGTGGTTTGCATAATAACACGCACGCACACTATGGTGAAAGACTATACATATGTACATAGAAATATAGACAGAACTTTTGTATCTTGTAGGTATTCGATATTTGGTTTTGAAATAAGATGGCGATGATTAGTAGAACAGTATTTGTCTTTCCTATGGTTTTAATAAAATATGAAATAGGGTGAATTAGAAAATTTCCCGTTGGCTGGAACCGAGTTCCGTCATGATGACCTAAACGCCAATAGTTTCATTTTTCCTTTCCCCAAAGATTAAACCCTGGCTATTGTTGGATAGTTTATGTAACCTCTATACGGAAAGTTAATGCTCTAAAGAGTGTGGTATAACTGAAGTGTGCGCATTGTGTGAAGACGTTAGTTACATTGAAGTTATAAGAAATACTTGTAATAAACACACGAGAAACCATGGAGGGATTATGTTACGTTAAAGTGATTACGAAAGATGAACCATCTTGTACGCCCGACTTTTTAGATTTTGAATGTTTGGAAGAAATGTTCTTCCAAATGCAAGTCAAAAGTACTTTGACATTGATTTTTTTTTGTTCTACTACATGTTTCATGAAGAAAAAGAGGGATGTACTTGTGGACAATTCGAGATCAACGAATATGTACTGTACATTCGTTAGAATCCACATTATGTTCACGCGCTTTATAAACTGTTTAATAAGTTGCATTGTTATACCAGAATTAACATTGACTTTCATCAGTGTTTGACGCAACTGATAAACATGCATTTGGGCAATGTGCGTGAAATCCTGCAAGCAAAAATAAAATCTAGTGAATGGAACTGTATAACATTATATTATGTGACCTGTGTAATTTTGTGCAGTGGTAGTGTATTGGCTAGTACTGTAGATACAAAATCAAACTTAACACAAGCTGTGAGACTAAACTGAAAATTAGGCATGATAGAAAACTGTTGTTTTTGTAGCAAAAATACTCCTTGAACTTGAAAGACATCTAAGTGAATTGGAGAATACCTTTTCTTAGTGAACGAAACGTAAGTAATGTATAATGCGGTGGTTTTTTTTTAAATAATAAGGTGAAATAGTTACGTGTTTTATTTTTATGTGCTTTCAGAATTATGATGAGGTATGTACTGTTTAGAATACTGTGTTTTAATTTGGAATAGTATTTGTAGACGTTTAGCATAGGCTGGCACATTAAATTTTCTTTGATTCACATTTTGTGCTCTGATGATTGGTGTTGGTATTTGTTTAAAACATAGTATTTTTACTTGTAACTGGGTTGAACTTGGTATGAATATCTCCCTGTATTAATAACTATTATATTAGGATAGTTATCTCCTTAGTAGGGTGGGGGAACTTGGTGCTGTCTTAGGCACCTTTGGCTCAAACGGTTATAACCAGATATAGTTACTTTTGGAAACTAGATTTAGTTATTTTTATACTCTTTTATGACCCCTGTTTTTAACCGTAAGAAATGGTACTAATTTGCAAAAGACTATGACCCCTTTTTAAAACTCTTATATTTAATAAAATAGTATGGCATTTTTTCCAACCCCTATTAAACACAGCACAGAGCTTACATGGCGTTCAGTTTTCACCATAGCACAGAGGCAACGAATAACCTACCGTAGCAGAGATTCCATAAAAGGGTACGAAGCCTTTTTCAGCCCTAAAAAAACAATAGAGGCTACGGTCTACACATTTTCCCAACCTGTATTTAACATAGCAGAGATTACTTCATATAATACACCAGTATACAATCAGAGATTTCATAAAAGGGTGCGATGCTCTTTTTCAACCCTAAAAAACACTACTTAACATAGTCCACAGAAGGTGAAGGAAACTTTTTTCATCCCCTATTTAGCATAGAAGAGAATACACAGGAATATAGGCTAGTTACATCCTCCAACACTATGAAAGGATACGAAGCTCTTTTTCATTCCTTGCACAGCACCATAGCAGGGATTACACGAAAGCAGAAGGTACGAAGCTCTTTTTGCAACCCTTATTTAACATAGCAGAGACGATACCTGAGGGTACGACTGCCTCTTTAACATAGCAGAGAATTCATAAAAGGCTACGAACCATTTTTCAGCCCAATTTAACATAGCAGAGAGGGTAGAAGCTCTTTTTCCAGCCCTATTCAACATAGGAGAGCACAGTCGTCCCCGCCCACACCCAGAAAGTACACAGTATTTAACCTAACCCAAATAACATGGACACCCTCCAACAAGCCGCCGTGTCGCATTTGTTGTGGTTAGATTACATAAAAGACTACGAACCATTTTTCAACCCTATTTAGCATAGCAGAAAGAGTACGAAGCTCTTTCTCAACCACTACTTAAAATAGCAGAGATTCCAACACAGCACAGCTCTTTTTGCAACCCTTATTGAGTTTCCGAGATATGGCGTTTTGAATTTTTCGAATTCTGCTCTTTTGGGCAAATAACTATGAAAACCTCAAATTATGTTATTTGGTTCACGGTAATGCTGAATTTGAAAACAACTTCTTTCTACCTATTATTTCTTACAAGATATGGCGGTTCGAATTTTAGACGCAGAATTGAGAAACTCGCTGATTATATGTTATTTGGATCGGAGATGCAGAATATGAAATTTGCTTTTCTCTACCTATTATCGCTTTCCAGATATAGCGGTTTGAATTTGTCGAATTTTGAAATTTTAGACGCAGAATTGAGAAACTCGCAGATTATATGCTATTTGGGTCGGTGATGCAGAATATGAAATATGCTTTTCTCTACCTATTATTGCTTCCCAGATATAGCGGTATGAATTTGTCGAATTTTGAAATTTTGGACTCAGGATTGAGAAAATCGCATATTATACGTTAGTTGGGTCGTTGATACAGAATGTGACATTTTCTTCTCTCTATCTGTTGTCGCTTCCAAGATATGGAGGTTCGAATTTTGACTTTTAGACGCAGAATTGAGAAACTCGCAAATTATATATTATATGGGTCAATGATGCAAAATATGAAATTTGCTTCTCTCTATTAATTGTCGCTTTCAAGATATAGCGGTTTGGATTTGTCGAATTTTTTAATTTTAGATGCAGAATTGCGAAACTCACAAATTATATGTTATTTGGGTCGGTAATGTCGAATGTGACATTTTCTTTTCTCTACCTATTGTCTCTTTTATAATATAGCGTTTCAAATTTTGCTCTTTTGGTCCCACAACTATGGAACTTGCAAATTATATGTTATTTGGGTTAGTAATGCTTTTATAATATGGAAGTTTGCTTCCAGCTTAGTCTACACTCGTCTCTTGCCAAATTTGCAACACCTTGAATACGTCTAACTGTCCATATAATCTTCATGCTGTAGGAAATCAGGGTAATTGTAATAATTACTATATTCACAAGGTTCGCAGAACTCATGTAAGCAATTACACACACACAATAATTTTTTTTTGTTCTGTAACGACATGCACATGTTTGGTACATTCTCTTAGCACTATTTTATAGATTATAGACCCAACGTGGTGCGCGAGGAGCAATAAGATTTGAAATTCCACGCTATTTCCTCAAATTGTACTTTAATAACCAGCTCTTATAATTTAGTGGTTCTGAATGTATTTTTTTTTTCGTATGCTGGGAGTATGCCCCAATGTTGGTTGTATACGAGTCGGTCGAATATTAAAATTACATTTAAATAACATTGGACTATGGTAGACCCTTTTGGTTCATAATTGAGAAACTCGCAAAACTTCTTTCGCTTCCGTAAAATGACTGTTTAAGTTGAAAAGCAAAAATTAGTTCAAGTTTATCGTTACTACAAATTACCTGTTTTATTCCTATAGAAATACCAAGCCTGGTGCATATTCGAATTTAGAAGAAGTTATTTTTTTTAGTGTAAGTTAATAAATACAATGTATTATTCACCAGGAAAATAACCAAAGTTTATCCTTATATTCACAGTCTATTATTATTTTTATATATAGTAAAAATCTTTAGCAGTATATTAATAAAAGCGAAGTGAAATTTACTAAATTTTCTAATATATTTGTTCACATACCAATAAAGTTGTTAATACAACCACCATGCAAAATAATTTCCTTGCTTAACACACTTATGGGTAAAGTCAAAGGAATATTGTAAAGAACTCATCACAAATTATACTGAAACAAGCTGTTCTTGCCACACTAAAAGGCCAACTTTACTCGCAAATAGCCTTTGTTCCCTTATTACAATTTAGTTCGCTCTGCAATTTATTGGTTTCGTCAGTGTTTGTGGTCTTGTGAGCGAGCTTAAGCTTTTATGGACCCCCATCATGTCTTGGCTAGCTCAAAAAAGCCTTTTGACTATACTCCTTAAACAGTTTGTATTTTATTCATACTAGTGACCAAGTTTATTTTGAAAATGCGTCACTATGTCTATAAAAATTAGGTAATATTATCAGCCAACAAGCAGTTAGTTGCAAGGTATTCTAACAATACAATTATAAAAGAAAGTTGCAGCTAATTTGGTCATGAATATTTCACATGCTGTATAAATGAAATTATGGGCCGCAAAACAGTTCAAGTGTTCCTATAGACCATATTTTTTGCCAGTTTGTTTTTCAAGTAGCCTTCAGTCCTTACACACGTTTCGTATGTTTTATATAGCCATTCGACGCAAGAAACATTTAATATTAGGGTGAATTCTGCTTAAAACAGTATTTTGTATGTCTTATTTACCCATGCAGCTGGAAAACATATCACACTCCATTATTTTGTTTTGGTATTGACACCATGTTGTTTGTAACAAATCCCATATTTTGTACAAACACTACAAGGTTCTAATATATAATAGACGCTTTCAAGGTTTTGTGGCGTCAGACGAGTTCCGTTACAGTGGAAGCCCTGTGTAAATTCTACTTTACCGATCCGAACAGCCATATTATGAAAGCGACAGAAGTTCTGCGAGTTTCTCAATTTTAAGAATAAAAGGATAAAATTCAAACAGCCATAGTGCAATTATAACCAGGCACAGGAAAACAAGCAATTTTCTTTGTCCTTTTCTCCTTAAAATACATGTTATAAATAAATACTTCATTTCGTTGCAAAGCGTGAAATACAGACATTTTTTTAAAAAATAATTAACCTTAATGTACGCCTGTGTAAGTTTCTTCCCGAGAAAATTTAAGCAAGCTCAGTAGTATAATGGGGGAATAATCGGAAAAACGGATAACTCCAAAAGTTCTGTCTGTTTTTGCAGATTTACTTATACTATATTGCTTAAATTTAGGTCCGTTGCACATCCTACAATTAGCCTGATATACCTCAAATATCAGACCATTTTTATTTCTTTATAATACTTCAGTTTAACCATGAAATAATCGGAAAAAGTAGGTGGGTCCTGAACCACCTGCTTAGCTTCCTCCATTTCTGTCCTAGATTACAATAACTACATGTCTGAATACAGTAATCCAACAATTTCCACGGATTTTATAAATTAAACCTTGCGAAAAGCAAAGCAATTTTATTTCATAGTCATACAATCCTTAGAATTTTCTTAGACCGTGTTTTAATGTACACGCGCGTTATATGCGTTGATTGCGTTAATCCAATTTTCTTAAAGAAGGCTTTTCTGTACACGCTCACCGCCTATGGTGCATTAAATGTTGCAGAAATTAGCATTTTACCTTACATAATAGTAATAACTATGATTTATACAGTAGTCGACGATAATAATACGATAAATAATTAATGTTCAATAGGGTACCACCTTTTTTGTCCATATAGTGTATACTATATGCATTAGTTAATAGTATCAAACATGAAATAGTCAATAATCAATCTGCTATCAAGTTTTTAGCCATTTGATGCTTATATTACCTTCAATGTCTTATATTTTATTGTTTTAATCCAGCAATTACCTCTTTTTTAATTTTATTTTATAGTTCAGATAAATGTCAATTATTTTATGAACACCCTATAGCGACCACTCATTAGAAATTGTAATGTATTGTACCACTCAAGTTGTATTATCTTGTCGTACGCTCAATTCGATAACAAATCAAGAAGACATATGCTAGATATGTCGAAATGATTGGCGGAGACGGACTTAGCAAGAATCGAACCCCGGTTGTCTTTCTCAGTGCTGCTTCCAAGACCACAACGCCAGTGCTGAACGATACTGGATTTAAATGAAGTGTTTGGAAAGAAGCTAAATGAGGCAAAACAGCTGGTCGATATAGAGAAAACTTTTTTTCCTTACTCTCTCCATCTTCTGTTTTCAAATTTTGAGAAGAGACATTTGTCAGCTTCCTCCCTTCCCTTCAATCATGTAATTAATCATCAAGGAGTAGTGTAAGCCAAAAATCTCGCAGCCCACCCCACCGAAATTCAAGCATCTGGTGCAAAAATGACATATGCAGGCTATTAATTTGACAAAACTGTGATCTCCTTCCGCATAGAACTTCACCTTTAGGGCCAAGGTTCAACTCTTTGACCCCCAGAGAAGCCTGGGAATATTCTGGCCATGAGAAACAGGAAATCTGGTCGCGTCGATTGCAGAGGGTGGAGAAAAGAAGTGTCTGCCCACAGACATTAATTGTTTCACATAACAGATCACGCCATCTGTTGGTCTTTTTGGCTCGTGTCAGATATCGTTTTAATTTTCGCAGTGTTAGAGAAGACTTTAAGGGAGTGAAAACCTTCTCCCTCGAGGTAAGAAACAAAATATATGATAACTCTTTCTTAAATATTTAAACAGAAGTAACCGGTGATATTTCATACGAAATATTAGAAGAATATTAGATAGTTAGGATAAATATTATAGATGGTTGCGCATTGTGTAATGGAATTGCTGGCTTGTGTTTTGACATCTGTATAAGAAGAATTTAGTATAATACTATCATCTTTTATGATTAATTTCTACTCCAGAGATGTGATTATTCAGCATAAGTGAGTTTTGCTTGTTTTCACACCTCTATTTGTATAAATGAATGATTTGAAGTCCTGAGACGATGAAATATACATAATTTACATGTAGAAGAATACAAACCGAATCACTGCAAGCAGAAAATTACGGCAATAATACCAATTCTGGAATAATTTGAACACTAGAAATGCATTTATTGTGCATAAAGAAGTGTATGATATGTGATTAATGCGTTTGTAAGCAAAAGTTTTCGTAATATTTTACTTTTGAGATGTTTCTTAAGACTTTTTAAGTCAAAATTACTACAATATTGCTATTTGTGAGCTAGTTAGCGTACCGAAAGTGTACAAAGAACTGTACTGTATGTGTAGAAATCTATTTTAAGTTGAAATATTAGATATATATTGTCTCAGAGGACATGCAAAAACTATATAACAGAATTATAGACGCTACTTTTAAGATATTCTATCTTAATACAGGCTGATTATT
>JAGDQP010001399.1:100773-123927 GCA_022664845.1 Lepisma saccharinum | reverse complement strand
CCTTGTGGTGCTCAGTTGAAGTTCGGAGTGACGTGCCGTTCATTCATCGCAGCATACAAAAAATCGTGGGGCAGAGTTATCTTTCGAAGGCTGTCAAAACCAAACCAGAGCTAATATGGGCAAAATAAAAAATACGGGTTCTTATATTTGACTATAGATGCTGTATACAAAATTTCATTGAAATCTGAGATGGTCGGGTGTAAAATTGCATTTTAGCTGTACGATTTGGCGTGGAATGACCCTCTAACATACTCGGTTTCCTGAAACTTCAGGATGGCCGAGAGGTTAGAGCGCTCGCTTTCTGTGCGCGTGGTCACCGGTTCAAATCCCGCCAGGGTCCATTGAACGAAGCGGTTCGGAGACCATTTTACCAAAAACTGTAGGTCCGGTCCTTAGGAGTCACCAGCTCGTTTAGCACGTTAATAACTTACTCCCTCCAGTTTCCTGACCACTCTTTTTCAAGTCTGACACAAGATTAAATTACACACCTCTGAGTCTGACACACTTCCTTACTAGACACGTCTACCTCATCCGCAATAATGAAACGTACGAACTTCTTCCACACGTTATCACGACTACAGCAATCTAACTGTAAAATCAGATATGTCGATGTTTGGGCTTTACAGGAATCAGTATCGTGTTGCGTTTCAAATTGCCCTCGTGTATTTTTAATTTAATTTTTAAGGCCTTTGGGCAACTTTGGCTCAGGCCGTGTGGATGATAGGTGGAATGAGGACAGTGGGAGGAAACAGGAGAATCTCGAGAAAATCACACATTGACTCCTTAAGTCATCAATCAGTGGGATTGTCTTTCTCATAACATGGCTTCAGAAGTACACCCACGCCTATGTCCGTCACCACGAGGTACGTTACGTGGAGCAGGACATTTGGGCGCAAAGCCCTATATCTAAATAGGTTAATCTACCTAAATGGGTCATAATGTATTTAGTAACTAGAGTCCGGATGTTTACGCACTAAAAACCGTGAAAATAGGGACTAATATCACAAAAACAGGCACTAGACATTTCGAGTAAGGTCAAAATATGCAACTGAACTTGTAAAACTTCCACAGATAAAGACAACAAAGACCTTGAACACAACAAATTTTTTTTTATCATGCAGAAATTGTATCTAGCGATTGAAAAGAAATTTGTAGCAAGTTATTTCAGATGTCATTAAAATAGGCGTTTATAGGGACTATACATTGAAATAGGTAGAACAGAAGCCAATCCACAGAGAATTCATGCCAGGGTGTGCACAGGTCATGGTCACAGACTTTCCTGAAATTTGGATGTATCATTCTAGACACAAAATAATTAGACCCGTATTTTTTTGTTTCGGTCAGAAAAAAAAAGTGTCCAGATTTATGACCTCTCGAAGTTTCGGTCAAGTCATCCGTTTTCTGAGCAGTGAAAAACTTAAATAGTTAATATCTCAGCAAGTAATAGGAATATTTTGATGCGTGTTTTTTTGTTTTTTTTTTCAGTGAATGTTTATCATTGGACATACTATAATAATATAACAAAAATTTACAATTTTACAAGATAGCTTTTTTTTTTTTTTTTTTTTTTAAGAAACTTGGGGTAAAATTTGACCTTTCTACATTTTTTAATTTTAAATTGTGCAGTTATTTTTTTATGATAGAGTTATGAAACAAAAGTTACACGATTCAGTACAATAATATCTTTCTGATGTAATTACCGCATGAAAATATTCCTATTACTTGCTAAGGTATTAACTATTTTTGTTTTTACTGCTCAGTAAACGGATGACCTTGAGCGAAACTTCGAGAGATCATAGATCTGGACAACAAATTTTCTGACCGAAACAAAAAAATACGTGTCTAATTATTTTGTTCCTAGAATGTTATATCCAAATTTCAGGAAAATCGGAGACCCTGACCTGCAAAAATATTTTTTTCTGCATGCATCTGTATGGACTGGGCTAAAATAAATTTTGCTGTAGGCAGCCTACGACAGCCCAAAATAAACTTCTGTCATATTATCTTTGTAATATTTCTAACGTAAAGGAATAGGCATTTTCCTATTGCATTACTGCCCATTACTACGTATTTGCAACAGAGATATTGGAAAGGAATCAACAGTGAAATCTAATATACTGTAAGTGAAAATATTTTGAGCCCCGTTTTCCGTTTTGGCCTATAAAACGATTTTCAAATGTTTTAACCAATCTTCCCACCTGCAAAAAACGAAAAATGACACAAAGTTCATGACTATATTAAAATTGTCATAACTTTGTCAATTTTCATCCGATTTTTAAAATATATATATAAGGGAGAACAATCCTCTATAAGACTGACAAGTTTAACTTGTCATTACGGTTTATAGTGAAACGCAAATGTGTGAATTTGTTTCAAGGAAATGTGAAAATGACGAACTCTGCTTTAGCAAAACGCACATAATAGTATCATTACCCGATGCGATCAAATGTGTAGCTATATTTGTGGCTCATCCTGTATATATGTTTATCAAACTTCTGGGTCATTTTATAAATTACAATCACGCATTTATTAGGTCATCAAATTCAGAGTCCAGCTCAACTGTTAAACAAGTTTTTCCTTCTCCTGAAACTTTTTTTTTCTTTTGTAAGAAGTGTTTTCACAATATAGACGACGAAATGCTATTTTTGAACATTAACCATACAATGGTAAATAAAATGTTCCTTATCAACACTTGTAATCATGCCCATATGATAGCCTTAACCAGTGTTTTTCAACAACTTACGGACTGGGAAGGTGCCACTAAATTAGAGGTTTATTTGAGGTTCAATGACAGCCAGCACATTGTCAAATTCTAGCAGTTTTTTTTTAAAGAAAATGCCAAATTTAATATCAATTTTGGGCTTTCCAAATCTAATCTACAAAATGAACGGTAAGTAACTGAATATTAGAATTGTCAGACGGTTGAACAGCATAACATACGCATTAAGAATATTTATATTATGTAACTTGGGAGCTTCACGACTTCGCGGAAACCTTGAACCAGCAGACCACACTATGCTTTCCCGAGGTTTCGGTTGTTGGGTCTACAATCTTATCCACTGGATAAGTAAATCCATAGAAATTAACTTTGACTTATCCCAGGTCGGTTTAGTTCATGCAATATTATGTTAACTGAAACTAGGATTCCTCCATTCCAACAGTGCCTATTAGGTTTGTAGTGATGTTCATAACTGATGTCGCTTTTGCGAAATTAAGAGGGTCTGCTCAAGGCTGGCCCTCTACGTTTTCCGCATTTCTAAAATTATGGAGACTGAAGACAGTATTACAATTTTGGAAAGCAGGCAGGAACTCTGATATGAAGTGTTTTAAATAATTAATTTTCAGCTTTGAATGCTAGCAATTACATTACAGGGTAGCAAGAAATAAATTCCTTAAAATACTTCTTAATTCATATCATACAATCCAATAAACACTATCTTGTCTGATATTTCCAAAATGATAATACTGTCTTTCTTCTTATCACAATTTTCAAAAATGGGAGGGTGGGGACTCGAGATAAGCTTTAGCCCCTGTACCCCCAAACACAAGACAAAGACGAACGGCGCATGCGGGCTTCGAGGAGGTTTCCACCAATGCACGAAGTGAGGTGAGTGGCCAGTCCCAAGCTCGACCGTTTTAACTTCATAAGGTGTTCAGTAGGGATATACCGATATATCGGTATCGGTGATATCGGCCACTTTTTGGAGTATCGGTATCGGCAAATGGACACCGATACTTACCGATACATTTTCTGAATAATTTTTAATTTCTTTAATATTAACAACAGTGACACTCATCTTTCATAGGTCTCTTTAGACTTAAAATTCGTCTAAATGATTATCGATTTCCTTATGCATGTGTACGCTTTTGATTTGCACTACTCAAATCGTATTTCGGATCTCAAACGAGTCAGAGGTTTCGATTAGGAACAAAATGCTTTGCAAGTGAACCACTCTACGCTCACTGTCAGTATTTTCCCTTTAGTCTTTACTTACATATTAGGAAAGGTAACCCTGTTTCCTGTACAATGCGCACGCGCCGGGAACGACGCATGGGGGACTCCACATATTCTCGACCTATGGCATAAGGTGAAGTAAGTGGTCACTGGTCAGTCCCACGCTCAGCCGCCTTTATCTCCCAAAGTGCCCAGGAGTACAAAGGACAGTTCTGTATTCAATTTGATTGTAGGCTCAGTGCGCCTCAAAGCACCAGAGAAGAGAGAACTGAAGAAGTGTCCTGGTGTCAGGATTAGAACCCGAGCCGCCCGTTTCGTAGTAAGTAAAAATAAAGTGAAATTAACCAATTTCATATATATATATAAAAAAAAGAAACATAACAGACTTATCAGTTATCACGGTTCTGTTCCTTTTAACAATCCACCATGTGGATTCTACAAATGAGTGAAGAAAGTTGGACGCGTTTAGAGGAAATAATATTTATTATTTTGTCCGAAATATATTTTCTGTGTCTAACGTAATATGAAATTCTGCTTTATATTTTTATGAGAAATTTTGGCCTTATATCTAATATACAGGGTGTCCATAAAGTCCGTTGCCACCCCGTGTATCTTTGAAATGACTGCAAATATGAGCAAACGCAAAAACACGTCCTCCACTATTTTGAGCTATGAAAGTTCCACTCCGTGTCCTATAGGAGGAGTAAACGGAGGTCAGCGTCTACGTGAAAATGTCAAATGACAAAAGTGGTCGAGTGATACCTAGTGTCAACAGGTTTGATACAAGAAATAATTTGGGGAACCTTAAAATTTCCAATTGTTCCATATTCCAAATGGCAGTAAGATGAAAGTTCTAAAACGAAACTTCTATTCTTCACTAAGACAGCAAGAGGTCTAGAAGTTACTCTTCACAGCAAAATCTGTATCTAACTGTTGTCATGACTCTTTTCGTAGTTCTAACATACCCACAAGTAAGCTGCTATGTTAGTCCTATAGTTTTGTAATGCTAGGAACATTTCGAAACATTTTCTTTTTCTTTAATTTTCTTTATCAGAGTTTGCTGATGAACGTAAATTGTCAATGTTGTGAAGAGGTTCCAAATTACTGACAATGAGTTTTCTAGCGTGTTCCTACGTATGCCTTAACCACTAAATAGTGTCTTTCCAGTTACACTTTGCTAATTCAAGTTTCGGAGATACACGCGTTGAAGTTATTTATTTATAGGCTGAACACGTAGAAATTATTCAGTGGTTAAGGCATATGTACGTAGGAACACGCTGGAAAACTCATTGTCAGCAATTTGGAACCTCTTCACAACACTGACAATTTACATCCATCAGCAAACCCTCATAAAGAAAATTAAAGAAAAAGAAAGTGTTTCTAGCATTACAAAACTATGGGACTAGCATAGCAGCTTACTTGTGGGTATGTTAGAACATCGAAAAAATCATGACAACAGTTAGATACAGATTTCGCTGTGAAGAGTAACTTCTAGACCTCTTGCTGTCTGAGTGAGGAATAGAAGTTTCGTTTTAGAACTTTCATCTTACTGCCATTTGGAATATGGAACAATTTTAAGGTTTCCCCAAATTATTTCTTGTATCAAACCCGTTGACACTAGGTATCACTCGACCACTTTTGTCATTTGGCAATTTTACGTAGACCCTGACCTCCGTTTACTCCTAGGGGACACGGAGTGGACCTTTTTATAGCCATTTAAAATAATGAAGGACGTGTTTTTGCTTTTTCTTATATTCCCAGTTCTTTTTGAAGATACATATGGTGGCAACGGACTTTATGGACACGAAATGTGACCGCCGCCATTTTGGATGGGGTCAACATAGCGACTTGAAACTTTCGGTAAAAGATTTCTTTTGTCGAGACCTTTCAAACGACATATTACTCGATCCCCTTTGCCATTTGAAATTTTCAAGTTGACCCCCTGTACCCCTATTTGGGGGGGAGGTCTCGGGTGAAACTTATTTAGCTCAAAATTCAAGTCTCTCAAAATAATGAAGGACGTGTTTTTGCGTTTGCTCATATTCGCAGTCGTTTCGAAGATACACGGGGTGGCAACGGACTTTATGGACACCGTGGATATTATTACAATGTTGATAAATTCATTATTTTGAAAAAGTCTTATAATATACAGAAATGTGTCCAAAAGTATCGGTATCGACCTCTTCAGTATCGAGTATCGGTGGAAAAGTGGTATAGGTACATCCCTAGTGTTCAGGAGTAAAAAAAAACGCTCTGGTATTCAATTTGACAGAAGCATGAGAGATGCTCTCAGAGCGCCAGGCATTGAGAGCACTCAAGAAAAATTCTCCAGATTCTTGCCCTGGCGCTACCGCCCGAGCCACGGGAACTTCTGTATTAATTTTAAAACTCAACTTAATCAAGACTGTCATCTGCATCAGCTGCGTGTGTTGAATTTAGGTTACATTTGTGTGGCGCGGTTCTCAGGAAGCTGAAAACTGTATACCGGAACGTTAGACATGGATCTTTGTTTATATTTTTTTTTGGGGGGGGGGGGATTTGCATTCTTTTTGTTAAGTCCGGAGGGATGGAATAATGATGAACTAATAGGGACAAGCCTATTCGTGTCTGAGTTGTTTTTGAAAATTACATTTCCGAAATGCTAAAAAAAAAAATAATAATAAATAAATAAAAAAAAACGTCGAGGTCACAGTACAAATGTAATCTAAACAAAACACACCTAACCTTATAGTCAATGGTTATGACCTATCACTTCGAATAACTTACTAACGATGTGGCGTGAGTTCGAGTCGTCCACGTCGAAAGGTTTATTTGTCTTACGAACCGAATGCCAAGATGACACCTGGTCGATACCCTCTATTTTTTCGTACAAGTGCTCGATCAGGATGTCATTCCTTACGTGATCACCTGTATTAAGGCTTGAACGTAAAGACCTGAAATGTAATTTTCAAAACCAATTCAATTAACACGAATATGCTTGCCCCTATTACTTCATCATTATCCCATCCCTCCGTAATGTAAAATCACTTAACAAAAAGAATGCAAAGTACAACAACAAAAAAGATCCGTGTCTAATTAACGTTTCAGTATACAGTTTTTTAGCTTCCTTATACGTACTGACTGACTATAAAACTATTCGTTGATATTTCATACATGATGATGATAGGCCTATAACTGTACGTTTCGCAATTTTTCTGGTGTGCAAGGGCACAATATTACACTGTCGTTCTGTTTTTTACTCACTGAAATTACCTACAAAGTAAAACCGTTGTACGAAGTTTGAATACGGTATATAACGAACATTTGACGCTGCAGGAAACTATTTTAATTTTTAATGGGTCTATATTAAGATTATGCAATTACCATAGCTAACCTATTGTTCGATTATATACACCCTTTGGTGAAAATATGGATTATCGTCGTACGCAGTCTGTTGAACATAAAACCAAACTTCGCTTCGCTGTTTTCATTCCACCATACACGCATTGCGTATCTCTACGGTATTTCTACTTCACTTATTCTTTCTGTTAACCTTCATTTTCTTTTCTTCAATTATGCCTCTCCTAACATGACAACACTCGATAGTCGCTAACTTTAGGTTTGAGCAGGTTAGGTTAGCTCGGGTTAAATATATTGTAGGTATTATGAGCCCCTATCCTTTGCAGGGTCTTATACAAGATTCCATCAGTTTTCGTTAATAGTCTATAATTTAAAAACGTGAATCGAATGAGTAGAAAGTAAGTCTACCCAAACCCGTGTACATTTAAATACACACGTTGGAAGAAAAAAAAACACGCGTAACATATTACGCTTAAAGAACACTCCTTTACCGCTCTACACGTCTTTCTTCCCATTAATGTTTCATTTACGTGCAACAATTCACCCTTGTACATAATTTACATGGGAACGTTAGTCATATGACCACTTCGTTTGAGTGCATATTGTGGACTTTAAACTCAAATTGTAGTAAATCGTATCTCATCAGTTCCTGTTTACAAAATATAGAATAAGTTTTTTTTTTTTTTTTTTTTTTCGTTTTTTCGCCGAGGTCAATTGAGTACATATTCTCAACCATTACTATACTACTACATTCTGATTCAGCATTCGGTTTAATTTACTAACGTCCTTCTGAAAATCAGATGGATTTCAACAGAAATTTATTGAGTACATGTTATGCATATTTACCAACACTACTTCGTAACCCTATAAAATGAGCCTTGTACGTTCTTACTCAGATACACAGGACGCAGCAACTATAATACACCTTAATTGATAAAGAATAGTTCTTAAAAGAACCACTGAAAAGTAGGATCTGTAAACTAACCTAGGCCTACTTAATAAAATGAACGTATATTCAATCGTACTTGTACTAGGCCTACTTTATTTACTAACCAGCACGTCAACTCGATGTTAGTTTCGGCCTTGTTCAGGTGAGGTTTCGGATTGGAACTCGATTTCCCTAAAATAAACTACGGAATAATAGGCCCTACATTAAAACAAGTGTATAGTTGTTTCCCGCAAAACGATTCCAGCCGTCTTTTCATTACAATGCTTACTTCACACAATGCTTAATTACGTACAAAAATGTATATTTATTGAAATACTTTGATTCAAGCACACAGATTATTCGAGTGTGGCCAATAAATATATTAGGCTTATTACACTTGTATCTACTATAGTTTACTGACCCATTATAACCATACCGGTACTTTTTAGTTTGATGTGCAAGGCGAAAAAAAAATTACACGGAACATATCTTACAACACTCAACAAGAGAAATACGTTACAATATTTTAGTATCTGCACAAGATGCAGGAAATTAAAACGTTTCCCATACTTCAAACAACGAACAAAAATGTAACGGTTTTTTCGCTTATGCCGGGAACTTCGAAACCGACATTTCTTTCCTAAGCAGTTACAGTCTTCCCACAATACATACATAATCAGTACTCTTGAACCTTACCCTTCTTCGCCAGTAGCACCGGGACCAGCGTCATCAGCATCGGTTTCCAACATCGTAGTAATATTAATAATTCCCCACAAGATACTTCAAAACAGGCGTTCGTACTCAAACAAAACTGCGTTTCTGTCCCGAGTACATCATCAACACAACTTTGAAAACAGCTGCCAGTGTTGCCGCGATCTTCATTTTTCGTGCCGACCTTTTCTTCAAGGGAGACAGAGAGAGAGAAAAAAGCAGTATTTCAAACTACCTGGAACGAGCCGAACCCTGTACTAATTTGTAATTTACATGTTATATTTTTTTCATTCACTTCTTTTTTTATTACCTTTCACGTCTTCGGGTTGTCAAACCCAGACTATCCGCTAAGTCCCTGTAAATTCATGCCCGAAATCATCGATAAATATTGTACTGTATAGCGGCATTGTAGAAGGGTCTCTCTCTCCTTTGAATAAACGAATGTTCACTAACAATATTTTGGAATATTGCAATTGAACATAATTAGGTCCTCAATTACAGTGATAATTAATGTGAAATTATTTTGCTATTTTAAATGCTCCTTATCCTTTCATAAAATTCTTGTGCGACAAGTACGTGGAAATTCAATTTGAAAAGTATTAAAATGTTATTTCTTGTGGGTTGTTAACCTAACTAGTGTCCCCCAAAGAAAGCAATAGCCACACTGTATTTTGATAATGGCAATAGACACTGTATCCCTTGATTGATTGATTTATTGCTTACTACAAATCCCGCGCACTCCCAAGCATTTTTTAAATAGAAATCCTACTTGTAAAGACTATGAAGTTCTATCAATAGTCTGTCTTTACGTGGTATGTAGTATATTCAAGGGATTTTTTATGCAATTATATTTTCAACTTTACTTCCATTTCTCTTTTTAAAAAATGAAATCCGAAGTAAAGAACGATATTTAAGAGCCTTAAAACGCCAATAAAAATTAATCCAAACTGCTGATTGGTCATATCTACACTTGATATAGCCTAGGGCTAACGATATAAAACAGCAAAATTTATTTTGTACAAAAAAAAATGCCGTTTTTTATTTCAACTCTGCTTCATTTTCTTTTCAATGGGGGCAATTCGTATACAAGTACAGCCACGGAAAAAGGTATTTCGGGAACACAGTATTCCTTATTTCACTTGTACTTATGGGCTAGACACTCAGTTATGTTTAAGCCGTGACATGTCTGAGGGATTGCAAGTGACTGGCTCAGGCCATAGGTGCTATCAAGCCCATAAAATATAAGTTAAATAAAAATTGAACGCTATCTTCCCGGAATACCTTTTTCAATGACTACGAGCGCAGTAGAGGGAACATATAACCGCAGCTCTTTAGTTAATATGTTGTTCCTATAATCACAATATAAAATGCCACATGGTCACGGGTTCAAATCCCGATTTGGGGATGGATGTAAACAACTGCAACTGGGAACCGGGAAATTTCGAACATGGTTTCCTATTTCTATTCGATATAAAAAATGAACAGACCATTTTTTAAATCATTTTGTTTGTTTCTCTATGTGGAAACTTATTTTTGGGGTACATGTCTGATTCTCAACAACACTTGAATGTTTCCCACGTAACTTAACTGATAGAATAAGTTTCGAATGCAATCACCAACAACGAGAAAATGTAGTTCTCAGAAGTTTCGTTCTGAAAGTTCCACTACAAATCTTCAATATTGATTTCGGCTCCCATCTCGTATGAAAATCGGCATTTCATATTGTAGATGTGCAGAAAATGAAAGATACGACGTGTTTCGTCCACATTTGAGGAGATTTCGTACCAAAGGTTTTAAGTCTTACATCGCTATCAATCATACCGCGACATCTACTTTGGTTAAGTTACGCAGTGATATTCCGAATGTTGTAACGTTGTACAAGAACAAAATAGAATAACAGTTGGGCACATTTGGTACTCTTGAATGCAAAGATCTCTGAAAAATGTGACCACTAACATATACCTGTATAAATCCAAGCCTGACTAGATTATCATTAGATAACAGTGCAAAAGATTCCTACATTATCAATTATTTTCTCATAGCAAAGAAAGTACAGACGTGCACTAGGGCTTCTTCCATAGAGTAATATTGATACCTTAAATAATTTTATGTCTTAAGATTTTAAATAATTAGGCGTTTTAAAAGTGTCCTACCTTTCCTCCTCGTACTACTACTAATGAGAATATTTTTTTCTTTTCTTTTGAAATTAAAAATAAAATAAAAACAACAATCCTTTTTCTTAATTAGTTAATTTGAGGAGTAAACATTCAAAAGAAGACTTGTCACTCTAGATGCGCCCTTTCTGGACAATCTCAAACGTTCTAAATGGGGCATATCCCCCTTCAAACTCTGATCACATATGCATACAAGAAAAAAGATTACTGTGAAACTATCAGTCATATTTAGCAGCCTTTTTTCGGGGTGGAGGTGACTAGCGCTGTACCATCAACAATCTATTAACGTTAGTTATTTCAAGAACGTTTCTCAATACGGAAAATGTTATCAAATATAAATGTGTAATTATCTAAAAATGGAAATTCTTTAGGACGTTCTGAAAAGTTTCATAGGATGGTAAGATGTAAGCTGAAACTAAATACTACATTTGAGAGGAAGATTCTTATCAGAGGAAATCAGCCGATTTTAGATCTAGAAACTCTATAGAAAAATAGACCGACATTCGAGACAGAACTAAGCAACAGATACAGCGCCTTGGAAGAGTTAGAAGAAGATATCCAAAGCAGAAACAAAATACTGACTGAGATCAGAAGAGAGATGGCAGAGGAAACAGAAGGCATCAAAAAGAAAAAGGAGAGTATAATATCAGAAGAAACGAAACTCTTGATGAAGGAAGGAAATGAAAGAAGAGGAAAATCACATAAAAAGAGAATTGAGTACATAGAACTAAATAAAATCGTAAGGAAATATAATAAGAGAGCATGTACGAACATACAACGAAAATCTTGTTAGAAATACAATCGAGGAAAACAAAAGCCTGAAGAAAACCAAACAGCAGTTCATGATAGGGGAAAAAGCCAAGTAATTGCAGGCAGTTAAGAGGCCTGACTGGACCGAAATAAGAAATTATAAAAATATTTGGACAGAGAATTGTATTACTCCAAAGAAGAACTAGGAAAAGATTCAGAAGAAAATGATTTAGAAGTTCTAGACGTAAAGAAAGAAGTGGATAAAGTACTTCGAGGGATGAAGAACGGATTATCGCCCAAAGAAGATGGAAACGGTTTAAATGGGGAGGTGAAAAGATGAAAAATGAACTTCCAAAATTATTCTCAATGTGTTGAGGAAGAGAGAAATACCATCAAGTTGGAATAATGCTATTATTATCTTAGTGTACAAGAAAGGGGCAAAGAACGTGTCGAAAATTACGGACTAATTAGCCTACTGTCAGTTCTATACAAAATGTTCACCGAAGTTACTTTGAATCGTATTGATCGAGACTTAGATTTCAACCAGAGAAGGGAACAAGCCGGGTCTCTTCATGGATTTAGCACAATGGACCACATATAAGCATTGAATAAAGTTATGGAAAAGACTAATGAATATGAACTTCCACTATGTTTGGAATTCATACATTTTGAAAAAGCTTTCGATTCGGTCTCCTTGGCAGCAGTACTTAAATCACTTGAACATCACGGCATCAAAAGTGCATACATCAAGAGAGTGAAAAATTAAGTTGGAAAAGGGGTAAGGCAAGGAAATTCAATTTCTCCAGAACGACTTTCAGCGGTTCTGGAGAAAGTGTTCCAAAATTTAAACTGGGATGAAGTTGGAATAAAAAGCAACGGCGAATATCTTCATCGCCTACGATTCGTTGATGATATATTCCTGTTTGGTTCAAGTGCAGAACTACAAACCAGAATGGTAGCTCAAAACATCGAATCCCAAGTTGACGGATGAAAAAAATAGAAGCTGTAAAATGGCGTGGAGTCTTTGGAAGACTATCCTTTAATTTCAAAATCAAACTACTAATGCGAGGTGAATAAAATGTGTTGGCAAAAGCCACCAATACTGGCTTACCCGTAACGGGCTGCGGCCCTTGATCGTAACCAGATTCTCTGGGGAACTGTACCCCATGGTGCACATCTACCCCCATACCCCCGGTGGTTGCGCCTCCTTTAGGGCAGGTTTGCCCCATTTATTGTAACCTACTCGTAATGATACACCTTCATACCAAATTTCGTATCTCTAGCTCAAACGGTGTGGAAAATAGATTTGGGGGTCCGGCATTTTGGATCCAAGATATATTTTAGAATCAAAATGATATAGTAACTTCCCAGACGTGTCCATTGTCTGATCGTGTGCGAAAAATCATTCCAATCGGTCACGCACTTTTTGCGTGATGACAACATAAACACTGTCACTTTCATTTTAATATATATAGATGTCTTTCACTAGTAATGGTGTACGGCTGTGAAACTTGGACAGTCAATGCGCAAACGACTCAAGAAGTCACCCAAAGAGCAACGGAGAAATGCATACTAGGAATAACTGGGAGGGATAGTAAGACAAATTAACGGATTCGCGCACAAGCAAGCATAGCAGATATAATCAATATTGCGAAAAGCATGAAGTGGAGATGAGCCAGATTTTATTTTTATTGCGTTCCGGCGACTACTACATGTGACTGCTATTGAGCACAGTAGTATGGAACATTACATATAGATATTATAAAAAGAGTATGATATAAAACACTGAACATAAAATAGTAAAAATGAATGTAACAATACGGTATAGTAGGATAATTACATAGGTAGACGAACAGATGGAAGATGGACGACATTGGATTCCCAGATAAAAGAAACGACCGAGACGACGTCCAAATGCAAGATGGGTAGATGAAATCAAGCGTTTTAAAGAGCTGCATGGATGAGGATAGCAGCAGACCGACATATGTGGAGAGGAAAGTGGGAGGTCTTCATCCAGTATTGCGCAGAAAACGGCTGAATATAATGACAATGATCTCAAAATCGGATCCCAGTAAAAGTTCTCATTTGTCCTTCCGTTTTAATTACTTTTCTTCAAGTAGAACAGTCTCCTCATAATTAAATAATTGTTTTTAATGGTCACTGCATGAAAATAAGCTTGTATTAAAAATGTAAAATGATGAAGCCAATATTCATTGAGCTCCGCTTATTCTCACCAGGGAGCAAGATACAAGTGTCAGTACTATATTTCTGAAGTACTATGTCTAATACACAGCAATAAAGATACAAACAAACATAATGATGACAAGCATGCCTATCATACGAGACAAAAATCAGATCTAGCTATTCCATACCACAGCACATCTAAGTCCGTTAGTTCATTTATATACATAGGGATTAAACTGTACAACTTCCTAATCGGATAAAGAACTCATCCAACCATTGCACATTCAAACAATTACTAAAGAAACTTCTAACTAGGAACTCTTATTACAGTGTAGATGAGTTCTTGGATGATTCACACTTACAAAGTTGTTAAACAATTTTATATTGAACATTCATGTATATATCTGATCGTAATTACTTTAGTTTTTACTTATTACTATGTTATTGTATGATTCAATTATCATCATAATATCTTTGTTGTAATTTCGCTATCATAATAAGTTATTACTTATTCAGTTTTACTGCTTTATATTCAGAATTTGCTGTAATTTGGGTATCATATCGTATTGTGTTATCCATTTTTAATTCTTTCTTTCGTGTTTAATGTTTGTTGCAATTATATCTTTTGTTTTATTCATTTTATTGTGTTATGTTAAATTGTTGATGTAACTCCGTTACCACTTTGTTTTGTATTATTCATTTTTACTGCTATGCTCAAGATTTGATGTCATGATCATTGTATTTTGTATGTATCATTGACATGTTCCATACCACTGTGCCCTATAGCACTTATGTGGTCGCCGGAACGCAATAAAAAACAATCAGTTTCGTGAACTCGCCCAACACAACTATCGGAAAACTTGCGATAAAATAAAATTAAAATTACCTCTAGTTATATAATTTATTATGTACTTTTATATTATATTGACTTTTTCATTTAAAGATCTTCGGCTTAATTAAACACTGCGTAAGTGTTAATTTCCATATGGGTCATAGACAAGCTTCAAAACTAGTGCACAAAATATCAAATTATCGCTTACATGAGTTATTATTTTGGTCGATGACTGCATTTTCTTAGTCCAATCATTACAGAATATGAAATATCAGCCCTGTTATATGAACTTCAGAAAAAAGCAGTATAAGAGTATATAAAAAAAGTAAAATTTTAAGTCATTACAAATTCTTCCCCTACTCAGTATATGAACTTTTGTTGTTGTTTTTTAAAAAATGAACAATGCCAGAAATTATAGCATGAACAGAGATGTACTTAACAATTATAAGTTAAAAAAAAGAGAGAGAGAGAGAGAGGTTTTCATGTCAATAATTATAATACAGCCTTATACCACAAAGGTATCAATTACGCTGGGAATCGCTTATATAAAATATAATACAAATTAAAATCAAATAAGAAAATATCCAGTTCAAAAAGTTTTTTAAATCTGTTTATTGAATTTTTTATGCAATAGATAAATAAACATGTAAAGTTCTGTAATCATTAACTTCTATTATAATAATTATTATTCATGCAATCAATTTTGTTAATTTGCATGTCCAAGATGGCCATAGGCGTGAACAGTCTCCACAAAAATAGTTAAGCATCGAAAGATAGAGGACGCTGAGAGCTACAGAAATCACACATTTTCAAAATAATGTAAGCTAGCTTTTCGTATTTGCCTTACGTCTTCATGTACCAACCTCTTGTATAGGGTATTCACTTCCATCGGCCTATTTCTGGCAGCGCAAATGTCTCGATGTTTTAAGGGCGAGAGTTGTTATTAATTTAACACGTCGATGGTTGAGTGCCAAAGGGTCGTAACTGCAGTTTTTCCACTTCTGAGAAAAACTAGTTTTAAGCACACACAACACAATATTAATAAATGGGTTCTTGCGTAATGTAATTTGAAATATCTTTCAAACGCTTTGGAATGCAATTACGCCTCTTTGGCACAACAAAATACAATCTATGAGACATGTCCTCATAGCATTAACTCAGAAACAAAATTTTGCAGTTACGCCCCTTTGGCTCTCAACCATCGATATGATTGTAATTCATGACTCAAGGAACTCACATGCTTCAGGTTTTCTAGACTGCAGGTTGTAAACCACTTTATCCCTCCCCTCCCGAATCTTCCCTATGTGAACTAAATTTATTTAAATGCTTTAGGCAGCTATGCCTCAGGCCGGGATAGGGTAGGAGAAACTAGACGGAATGCAGTCAGACATGACCGAAGTTCAAGGTATTGGCCCGGCATTAGTCCGGTGTGACATGAAATACCCTGGAAAAAACAGATAGGATGATCTACAACTGGGATCGAACCCAGGACCTCCCGATGTGAAGCCAATGCTTTATCAACTGAGCTATAGCCTGTCTGAATATCATTTGTTTCCGCATTTGGAATCCTTAAAATCGACTTTTCGAGCGGCTTCCGTAACAAACTGTGATTTCAATGCATCAACCTACAATATAAATGACTAATAAAATCTATTTCATTGCAACCCCAGTCGTTTTTTATTCATTACAAAGACAAAAATAATATATACGAAGTATGATCAAAATGTTACTGAGAAAAGAGGAATCAAATATTGAACGCAGTAGTAAAAGTTATGAAAGGTGGATAGATGAAGCGTTTTTCAGGAGTTACGTTAAGAATACTGTCTGAAATCTACAACCAACACTCTTCAACCTTCGTGATATTGAAATACAAGAAAGCCTTCCAGTTCAATCAGTTTTGCAATACAAACTATTAAATAACATTTCTCCATCAATGATTTCGTAACAGACTTGAACAATGATGTTATAACAATGTTATAACATTTCTCCATCATAAGTTCTTCCAACTAGATAAATTATAAATTTTGATGCTCTATACTTTCAATCTTTATATACAAAAACAAATGTTGCGCTGTTTGAGTTAACATCACGCCAAAACGGCTTAACCGATTGCAATGATTTTTTGCATATGACCAGATAATGGTCCAACCTGAGCTTTAGGCATATTTTTATTAACCGGAAGTGACTCTGTCGCGAAGGACTTCATAAAAAAAAACTGTAATGTAATTGTTATAACAATGTAATAAATACACTGTTTCTATGTTTTAAATTAAAACAACAGTTAGAAATAAATAAATAGTTTATATTTTGTAAATTGAAATTTGGCTTGTTGGAAATAAAAAGCATTTAATGTTTTAAAACACTGTAGTATTATGCAGCACTATTCTAGTCTGGTGGTTGGTATATCGAACGCTAATTCAGACACTACTCCAGCCGCGGTAGCTCAGTGGTAGAGCGCTCACCTCTTGATCGATCCCGGATCGAGCAATGTGGGCTCTGTGGTGGACAAAACACCGTATGCGTGGGTTTTCTCGGGGTTCTCCCGTTTCCTCCCACTTCCTTCATCCTCTCATCATCCATTCGGACTAAGCCAAAGTCCATCCAGCTAAAAGCACTAAAAGTTTTGTTTTTTTAATCAGACCCTGCTCAGGCGGATCAATGAGACCAACCCGAATCGTTTTTTTTTTTTTTTCTCAGTCTCACCTGTCGAAATATGCCGGGACCTACAATTATCTTGGGCTACGAACTATGCCGCGGCTTACGGTGCACATATAAAGAAGTGAGGTCACCCCCGCACAGAACAGGCCAGTTCCAAGCCTCCCGATTCCACAGTAGTTACATACTATTACCGATTGAGCTACTAAGGTCTGTACACAGCTTTACATTTGAGTAATTCCATGTGAAAACGATCAATTTTTATGTAAATGGTTGCTCGATCAGTTTTTATTTTTTCATATGTTTACCATAGATAGATTGGTAAGCAGCACAAAACAATTTTTATTTTATTTTTTACCAGCAGCCATTTTGAATCTAAGCTCATTTTTCTTCACTGTGGCAGGCAACAATAGGGGTTTGGAAGGGTTTAGGAAAAAAAGTCACTGCTCTTTAAAGATAGAAGGTTCTAGTTTTCACTGGTTGAAAGAAGATATTTTGGACTTTTAGAAAATGTATAAAAATTTCGAAAAATATTTTTGAAACCTGGACTTAAGGGGCTCATAATTCGGCCTTACTTATGAGTAAGAATCATAGTTTTTATGGATCATTTAATATGACTTGGGGTTGAAACCACAAGTTGTAATTTTTTGTGTAAGAACAATGCATATGGTTTCCAGAAATGTAAGAAGAAAGTTTGAATCTGGCGCCCTTCCTAGCATTTTTTTGGCCTCAAAGTTGAGAAAAATAGAAGTTTCGGGAATTTCAAGGTTAAGTTTCCGAAAAGGGGGACCAGATAGAAAATTATTGTTTTTGCCTAACAATACTTCTACTAATAGTCTAATACTGTACAATATCTGTAAGGGTCAAAGTGATACACATGTTATAGGCTCTCAAAACATAAGCAAAAGTAGTAATAAATAGGCAATCGGAAATACGTCATCAATGACCTAATTTTAAGTTTTCTATGCTTATTTATTTTATTTTAACCAAGTAGATGTAATAGTTTATAGTTTTACTTGGAATTTTGCCTAGAAAAATAGAAAATTCAAAACAACTGTAAATTTCAAGGTCAAATCATGGGTACAGTATAAAAAAAAATCGAAATTTTTGCATTAACTACAAGGAATGCTTAGCAAAACCTGCGAGTTTTAGTTCAAAACATATACTGATGTGTAGAATACATGCTGCATAAAATGTATGATAATGTACTGAATTTGAATGTTATTTTATGGCCTTTAGGCATCTAAGGCTCATGCCAGGATAGGGGAAGGAAAAGGATTCCAGAAGGTGTCGGCCAGGACCTATGTTGAAGGTGCCATCCCGGCATTTCCCTAGTGTGACTGCGGAAACACCCTGGTAAAAACTCACTCAGGATATATGGCCTCTCGAAAGCTACGTCAACGCTCTACCACGGAGCTACGGCTGCTCGGTGGTAATGTACTCATGACATCATTTTAATATAATGATTTTAACTGTCTAAACAAGTTTAAAATGAAAGAGCTCTTCATAATTTCTGTGGAAAGTTAGGCTGCATGTTGTTTCTGTTCTACATCACAGGGTTAGAATTTTGAGAAGCAATTTCTGACAAACACATGAATTCAGTCAGAAGCAGATTCTTGTAAGTTGTGACGATTATACGTTGCAGTCTGATACCCAGGTTGTTGTGAACCATGGGCGTCTATTTACAGGAATGCTGATGACGTCAATTGAAAGATATCGTGTCATTGAACAGTTAATGTTACGTATGAAAACTAAACCGTTCGAACATTGAAGTCTGTGACCACTTCCGAAAGCAACCAAAGAGAACCTCTACCAGAATGTGTGTGTAGTGATAGGATGAAATCCAAATATTCCATGGTTAACACTATTCATCCCTTTTTATTTAGTTAAAGAATGGGTCTACAGGTGTTGTTTGCATTAAAAGCCTTTGTATTATCAGTGACTGCTTGGAACGCAGTACAATCATTTTTTTTATCCTTTCCACAACCACCTGAAACCATTCAAGAGATGTTCAAACCAAATCTCCCCAACCCTTCTGATAAGTAGAATAGCAACATCTGATACAAAATACATAGAATTCAACATTGATGGATCATAAAAACTGACTGTATTTAGTGATATAAGAGAAAACGAGTATGTTGTTCGTGTTTATGGCAATAGATGGTGTATAAAGTCATCGCAATGTCAAAAGAAAATAATGACGTAAAAGTGATATTCCTTACACCAAGCGGACCTTCAACTAATTCCTATGTAGTACAAGCATGTTGGCCAATGCCGGCCAATATGAAATTTCGATGTGGACCCCAAGTAAAATGGCAAACACCTACCTTGGTTAATATGGGCATCGAAATATATCATTGATTGACTTTTTATTATCATCATTAACTAGTTGGTGAGGTTCCGAGGACGAAACCTACATAGTTTTTGGTAAAGTGGGCTCCGAACCATTCCGTTCAATGAACTCTGGCGGGAACTGAACCCGTGACCAAGCGCACAGAAAGCGAGCGCGCTAACCTTTCGGCCACCTCGAGGTTTTTTTCAGCGTTAACAATTTGCTTGTTTGCAATTGATACAAAAGAATTTTTAAAAAATCAACAGTAACGATTCCTTTCACCAATAAAGAAAATTGCGTTCTAAACGACCATCTTAGAACATATGCATTGTGAAAATTTGTAGTTAAGTTTTCGCCTTAAATGAATTGATCACAGCAGCATTTCTCAACCTTTTTTAATCAAGGACCAGTAATGTCTTAAACAATTCTACGGACCACTACGTTGTGTGGACCTAATTCTAAAGAAAACTGTATGGGTTTTACTCACATTTGAGGCTTACTATGCGACTTTTATCATCATAAATCTTATGGCATGTTTTGAATACCTACGGAAACACAGTAAAATAAAGCAGAAGAACTGAAGTGAATCATCATAGAACAGACTTTTAATCTTTATTAGAATTACGTTAGACTGCGGACCACCTGTCCCATGTACGCGCACCAAAGATTGAGAAACGCTGAATCACATAAATCGGAACTGCACGACGATGGCTCCTTCCACTAATAGGTTCCCTACATCCTGCGTTTTTTATGTGATCTGATCTTATCGAATCGATCATATGAATCGGATCTCTCAACGGAACAAGAAACGAAGCTGTCGATGGTTCGTGTTCATCTATGACGTCATACAATGTTGGTCCTCATTAACAAACACAATCTTGGTCCTATGCTACAACACACTGCGTAGTGCACGTCCACGGAATTCTCCAGATTCACCCCCGTTTTCACCTCATTAACGAACTGACCCAATGTAGAGACTTATATAAACTATCAGCCACCAATTTCAAATAATACTTATCAGTGTTAGATTTAGGAGAATGGTTGGGGTTTCTCCTGTCTGCTACAGGACACATTATTGTACTAAATTTCATCAAAATAGAGCCGATTTCGAGTTAAAAATTAGCCACAAATATATACTGTCAACTTTGTTCGATTGAGTAACAGGATATATATATATATACACCATAAATCATATTCATCAATTTTCAATTCACTGCTGGTTGAAGGCCTCCCCATTATCTGATATCATCAATGTAAGTCTTGAAAAACTGTTTATTTCGCCCATGCAGATTCCATTTGATTATCTTCTGATAGTTTCTTTTCTCTGGGAATCCAGTGTAAAACACATGCCATCTGTTCGTCTGAGAACGACCTATCTCCATTCTAATCTCGCAGGCTTGATCACATCTACTTTTGATTGAGAGCAAAGCCATTCATTTGCCTTTATGTCCCTTCTGGTTATTTCTGACATGCTTTTTGCGTAACATTTGAGTCGTCTGCATATTTAATCTGCACTTTTCACAGCCATGCATTAGTCCAACAAGGCTTCAGTAACACTGATGAAAACATGTCTTCCTTATTGATTTTTGCATACTAAATTCAAATCTGACCTCTAAAATTTTTTATCGGGTATCATTTTTGTGTTATCTTACTCTTTATTATTCATTTTTGAATTCAGAGTTGTGGTTGGGGAATATTGCAAACAGAAAATTGATAAGACTTGCATAATCTCATTTTAACGGTGAGTGAGTGAGATTATCTACACATTCTCTTAATGTTTCATCATCAATTTTGCCTAAAATGGACATAACTCATTTCTGTTTCAGTGTCGCTTTACCCTTGGTCCTTCTCGAAACGCCATCTTTTCACATATTAACCTGATGATTTTTTTTTTTAAGCAGAGAACAAAGATGACAAATTCAAAAAGCTAAGGAAAAAAGTTCCCAAATCTAAGTGATGCTAAGTGAAAGGAGTTGTTTTGTTTTTTGAAAAAAAATAAATAAATAAATAAAAAATAAAAATAGCGCTGCATGTTTCGTATCCGTACTTTCAAGCCACACAGTTACAGCATGGAAATCTCTTTCATATGTCGTAAAAACTTTTGTTGTAACTGGAAAAGATGAAACACACGAGGTTCTGATGAAGAATATTTGAAAATAATAATACTGAATGAATAGTATATTAACGTGTTCTGAACACCTCTATACAACACTAGTCTTCTGTTACCAAAGTACAAGTGAAATAGGGCAGAAATTAAAAAAAAACAAAAAAAAAAAAAACATGGCTCCATAAAATAATTATTACTTATGCATAAAACTTGCGTTATGATCAATACCACTATTAGAATCTATCTGATTTCGAAGTTCATTAAAATTGTTAACCATTCTTTTCAGCAAATCCTTGTTGTTGTTTTTTTTTCCTCTTGTGTTTAAAAGGTTATGGCTTCTAGTAAAATCAATAGGTACCTGAACTGTTACATTATCCAAAAAATATTTACACTGAATTTTGTACTCGTCTCGACCTCGTCTATTAATTTACTTTCTATGTCCTTCTTTCTTATATACAAAGGTTCTAATTAAGTACTCACACCATTCATTATAACTATCTGTAGTAAGAAAGTTTACATTTACAGCATAACAATCTTATGAACAATTTTTTAATGGCTTCAACTTTTTCCGTGTATGTTTTAGTGTCAGTACTCCAGATATTAACAGCATATTCCAGCTTAGTTCTTACAAGAACCTTGTACAGTACAACATAGCTTTGTGCTCTGGCAATTTCACCCCACTGATTAAATATACATCCAATTAATTTCTTACAATCCACTGTGACAGAAAGACAGACAGACAAAAAGAAGAAAAGACAGACGGACAAAAAGAAAAGACAGACGGACAAAAAGAGGGAAAGACAGACGGACAAAAAGAGGGAAAGACAGACGGACAAAAAGAGGGAAAGACAGACGGACAAAAAGAAGGAAAGACAGACGGACAAAAAGAAGGGAAGACAGACGGACAAAAAGAAGGGAAGACAGACGGACAAAAAGAAGGAAAGACAGACGGACAAAAAGAAGGAAAGACAGACGGACAAAAAGAAGAAAAGACAGACGGACAAAAAGAAGGAAAAACAGACGGACAAAAAGAAGAAAAGACAGACGGACAAAAAGAAGGAAAGACAGACGGACAAAAAGAAGGAAAGACAGACGGACAAAAAGAAGGAAAGACAGACGGACAAAAAGAAGAAAAGACAGACGGACAAAAAGAAGGAAAGACAAACGGACAAAAAGAAGGAAAGACA
>JAGDQP010001399.1:86585-100673 GCA_022664845.1 Lepisma saccharinum | reverse complement strand
GACGGACAAAAAGAAGGGAAGACAGACGGACAAAAAGAAGAAAAGACGGACGGACAAAAAGAAGGGAAGACAGACGGACAAAAAGAAGAAAAGACGGACAAAAAGAGGGAAAGACAGACGGACAAAAAGAAGACAGACAAAGAAAAAAGGAAAGAAGTAGAAGATGATGAGTTCCATAATGCCATTAACAACGCACTTTCTACGTTCACATCTGAATGTTTTCACAGAGAACTTACGTGACGTAACGTGAATAGAAAGGAGAGGGGAAATATGAAGATCATCCTAACCATGGAGCAAAAGTATCTATCAGAGAAGCAGAGACATGATTTCTGCAGTAGTAAAACCAAAGCTTTATAAAGGAAAAATGTATGCACGAATTAACACACTTTTGCAATTCTGTGTCATAGTTCTACAGTAAACTGTTACTTCATAACTTCAAAAGTTTCACTTGTTCTTGTAGAATTTTAATAACTTTATTTTTCTGTTTGATTTGTTAATATACATGAAATCAATACAACATGAACAAGTCAATTTTGTTCTATACTCGAAAAAGTAAGTCATCAAAAAACAGAATACTCGCGTGCTACAATTTTTCTATGGACAACGAGCACCACAGAATTAGTAAACAAGTTACAGAAAAAAAAAGTTTAAAATTGTTACCTAATGCTTCCAATGTATCTCAAGAGTAAAGTGTGTCTTATTTGTGTATGATTGCTACACGTTGACACTGATCCCGCCGAGGCCAATTGAATGAAGTGGTTCAGAGCCCACTTTACAAAAAAAAACTGTAGGTCCCGTCCTTAGAAGCTCAGTTCGTTTAGGACGTTAATAATAATTCAGTCACTCATGTGGACACTGAACGCACTCGAAGATTAAGGGCTATACAAAAAGTAATGGTGAGACACATTCTATGAATATATGAATAAATAGGAGATAGGCCGGTCACATAGCTAGACTAACAAATGCATTCAATTCCGGGAGAAGCCAGACAACTTAAACGACGACCGAAAGAGGATAAATGAAATCAGAGTTTATCAGGAGTTACATGGATGAGAACAGCAGCTGACAAGAGTTGGGGGCGGGGGGAGGAATACCCCTCATTCAGCAATAGATATAAGATTAAATATTACTTATAATAAAATAATGTTTAAAGAAATCTTATATGATGGAAGATATATACAGGTTTACGGAGACATCACACAAAAATTTTACGTTTCGCCCAAGGAATGACCACGATAAAGAAAATTTAAAAGACGGATAAAAAGGAATGGTGACGTATTATATAAGCTACTGAAAGTCTGGTTTCAATATTACCTCACAGACGATTAATGTCACACTATCTGTCCTAGTTCTTACGCTCCAGAATGAAAATGTTCCGTTTTCATTCCAAATTTCACAGTATGACTCATCACTGAAGTCACTACACAAACGGAGTCATCATGTCGAATTGTTGCTTGGGTTCGATCAGAATCTATCCTATTCGAATTTGATCTTGGAAAGTTAGTTGTCTTGACCTACACCATTCGGAGGAGGAATTTTAGATCAAGTTATTAATCCAGACATGATGCAACAATAACTAACATTCTCTCTCACAGCTTAAAATAATTTTCATCGTCTATCTCTGTTAGACATTTCCGATACATCTAGACCAGCAATACCAACTTTCCACTAATTTTGTAGTGGTTTCTCACTAACCAGTTATTTATAATACCAGGCCTGTCAACTCTCACCCAAAATGCGTCAGAGAGAGTGTGGTTTAGAAGGTTTAACGTCTGTGTTGTAACTCTGCCATGTTTTTCGTTTATCATGCAGTCTCCCACAATTTTTCCCCTTCCAGGTTGGCAAACCTCCCGTATTAGCACTTCTCTAGGTGTAATACTCTCACTTCCGATATTGGTGAACATCTTAAAACCTAAACGTGGCACCTCTAGATTGGCAAATGGCAAGATTTATTATTTTTTCCATGACCAACTATTCAAATTAATGACTTTCGGGACACCCTATGCACAGGCTAATCAATTTTATTGTTCTTTACCTTGATCCCCCACACGAAGAAACAACCACAAATGCCACAGGAAATTTTGCTGTCGTCGTTTCAGTCTACTGTGCGAACTGTAGCAATCTACGTGAGTTTTGAGGGAAGTTAAAAAAAGTTTCAAAATTTTTCAACAAATGTTCTGATAAAGTCCGGAAAAAATCCACCGAGATGGCGCTGCACTCAGTCATTATAAGTGACGAAATGTTAACCTTGTCATAATTAGGGCAGAAAACTAAGGGAAAGTCAATTTTCATGGTCGTTTAGGCAGTGAGTTAAAATATATGAATATTTTAATCTTTTAGCAACACTGATAATCCTGTATGTCCGGACAGTTTTGATTTTCTTCTTTCTCTTGATCGTTCTTCTTTCCTTCTATTCTTTGTTGTTTTTTTTTTCTTCTAACAGTTATGTAATACACGTTAATGACTTCTATGGTTGAATTGTTATGAGTTATGTAAATTAAATGGTTTCCTTTTTATTTCTTACTTATTAAAAGTATTTATACTGTGCAAAATTTCTGCAATTGGAGACTACACTGTGTTGGAGTCAAATAAATAATTGATCTCTTTCCAGTCTTTCGAGATGTCACAAGGAATCGATCAGAGCCTAGTTTGAACGTATCATCAACCTGGTGTGATGACTGAGAAAGAAAAATCCTCAAACAAAACGGCCACCGGTTGGGAAAAAATAAATTGCAAACCAAATGTTTATAGAGAGCACAGCATTGAAGTCACCATTCCACTATCAAATCCTCACAAGGCTTGCTTGTAAGGAACTTCCATTTACTAGGGATGTACCGATACCACTTTTCCACCGATACTCGATACCGATACTGAAGAGGCCGATACCGATACTTTTGGACACATTTCCTATATATTATAAGAGTTTTTCAAAATAATGAATTTATCAACATTGTAATAATATACACGGTGTCCATAAAGTCCGTTGCCACCCCGTGTATCTTCGAAACGACTGCGAATATGAGCAAACGCAAAAACACGTCCTTCATTATTTTGAGAGACTTGAATTTTGAGCTAAATAAGTTTCACCCGAGACCTCCCCCCCAAATAGGGGTACAGGGGGTCAACTTGAAAATTTCAAATGGCAAAGGGGATCGAGTAATATGTCGTTTGAAAGGTCTCGACAAAAGAAATCTTTTACCGAAAGTTTCAAGTCGCTATCTTGACCCCATTCAAAATGGCGGCGGTCAGATTTCGTGTCCATAAAGTCCATTGCCACCATGTGTATCTTCAAAACGACTGGGAATATAAGAAAACGCAAAAACACGTCCTTCAATATTTTAAGGGGCCAACATTATTAGCTCCTTGTCCACTCCGTGTCCCCTAGGAGGAGTAAACAGAGGTCAGGGTCTACGTGAAAATGTCAAATGACAAAAGTGGTCAAGTGATACCTAGTGTCAACGGGTTTGATACAAGAAATAATTTGGGGAAACCTTAAAATTTCAAATTGTTCCATATTCCAAATGGCAGTAAGATGAAAGTTCCATTCCTCACTCAGACAGCAAGAGGTCTAGAAGTTACTCTTCACAGCGAAATCTGTATCTAACTATTGTTGTTATGATCCTTTTCGAAGTTCTAACATACCCACAAGTAAGCTGCTATGTTAGTCCCATAGTTTTGTAATGCTAGGAACATTTCGAAACATTTTCTTTTTCTTTAATTCTCTTTATGAGGGTTTGCTGATGGATGTATATTGTCAGTGTTGTGAAGAGGTTCCAAATTGCTGACAGTGAGTTTTCCAGCATGTTCCTACATACATATGTCTTAACCACAAAATAGTTTCTACATGTTCAGCCTATAAATAAATAACTTCAACGCGTGTATCTCCGAAACTTTAATCAGCAAAGTGTAACTGGAAAGACCCTATTTAGTGGTTAAGGCATATGTACGTAGGAACACGCTGGAAAACTCATTGTCAGCAATTTGGAACCTCTTCACAACACTGACAATTTAGATTCATCAACAAACTGATAAAGAAAATGTTTCGAAATGTTCCTAGCATGACAAAACTATGGGACTAACATAGCAGCTTACTTGTGGGTATGTTAGAACTTCGAAAAGGATCATAACAACAATAGTTAGATACAGATTTCGCTGTGAAGAGTAACTTCTAGACCTCTTGCTGTCTGAGTGAGGAATGGAACTTTCATCTTACTGCCATTTGGAATATGGAACAATTTGAAATTTTAAGGTTTCCCCAAATTATTTCTTGTATCAAACCCGTTGACACTAGGTATCACTTGACCACTTTTGTCATTTGACATTTTCACGTAGACCCTGACCTCCGTTTACTCCTCCTAGCGGACACGGAGTGGAACTTTTATAGTTAAAGATGTTAGCCCCCTTAAAATTATGAAGGGCGTGTTTTTGCGTGTTTTTTTATATCCCCAGTCGTTTTGAAGATATACGGGGTGGCAACGGACTTTATGGACACCCGTATATTAGATATAAGGACAAAATTTCACATACAAAAATATAAAGCAGAATTTCATATTACGTTAGACAAAGAAAATATATTTCGGACAAAATAATAAATATTATTTTCTCTAAACGCGTCCAACTTTCTTCAGTTCTTAGTACAGTCCACATGGTGGGTGGTCTGGTGGATTGTTAAAAGGAACAAAAAGCTTGATAACTGATAAGTCTGTTATGTTTTATTTTTTTTATGAAATTGGTTCATTTCACTTTATTTTTACTTGAAGTTACTACGAAACGGTCGAGAATATGTTGAGTCCCCCATGCGTCGTACCCGGCTCGTGCGCATTGTACAGGGAACACGGTTACCTTGTCTAATATGTAAGTAAAGACTAAAGGGAAAATACTGACAAAGTGAGCGTAGAGTGGTTCACTTGCAAAGCATTTTGTTCCTAATCGAAACCTCTGGCTCGTTTGAGATCCGAAATTCGAATCCCGGGTGTGCGTGCCTTCCTGACTGAAGTTACCTTTGGCTTTCCTTCAGTCACTACTACTTCTTTCTAACATGAGCTACTATTTTGGCATGGACGGACTAAAAATATCATTTGAGTAGTGCAAATCAAAGACGTACACATGCATAAAGAAATCGATAATCATTTAGACGAATTTTAAGTCTACAGAGACCTATGAAAGGTGAGTGTCACTGTTGTTAATATTAAACAAATTAAAAATTTATTCGGAAAATGTATCGGTAAGTATCGGTGTCCATTTGCCGATACCGATACTCCAAAAAGTGGCCGATATCACCGATACCGATATATCGGTACATCCTTACCATTTACATGCAAAAAGTTACAAAGCAAAGTACTAATAGTAACGTGTACGTATTTAATTATTAAATAATTAGTTAACCGAGTGGCCGGAATTCAGTTGAGTAGCGAATTCGAATCTAGATATCAGCCATCCTGAGACTTCTGTTGCATCAGGCAAAATGCCGGTTCGCAAAAACCATGCTTTCAATAAAAAAAAAAAAAAAAAACATTTTTTTTAAACCGGGTTTATTTGGTTTAAATATTTTGTTTTATTTATTTATATTACATATAGATAGAAATAAGTTTGTCTCTCCTTAATGTCCGTATGCATTAGCGGTGTTATGAAGGGCGGAACCTACAGCTACAGCTTAAAGTGGAATCCGAACCACTACTCGGTTTGCACCTAAGAGAAATTGTCCACCTGGACTCGAACCCGGGACCTATTGATTACAAATGCGATGAGTTGGAGGATACCTGATAGAAATAAGTTGTACTGATCTTGCATCCTTGTGAATATAATTATTAAAGGTCACTTCAAAAGAGCAAAAAAATACACAAATGCACAAGTGAAATCACTGTACACAGTTATACTAACTCTGTGGCTTAAGGAACTCGCAAGTTCATCGCCGCAGTAACAAACGTTCGCCATTGGATTCTATCCTGGGCAGCATCAAGCCAGTTTTCATCACGAACACCTACTTCTTGACATATACACATTATTAAAATAAATGAGCAATTTCAAAAGACTGCAGAGTACAGATTTAATTCAGTCCAAGCTACTTCATTGAGTCAGAAATACAGCGACTTAATTTGCATATCAAGAAAAGAAGTGAATAAAGATAGTACGAATTATTTGAGTTCACTCTGGCTCTGAACCATCATTACATGTACATACAGAAAATACTTTTGATTTCAATAAATTCGTTTCCTGGGGTTTTTATGAGAAGAAAAATCTTGTACGGAATTTCGGTGTACTTTATAAATACTAAACAGTATTAGAACAAAAGAAGATTTAGAATTTTTCATTTGCAGAATAATAATGTACGTCACGAGATGTAGTCGATATTTTATGCCAATTTCTATCAATATATTTAAGCAAAGTTAATTTGGCTTCTCTATGAAACAACACGCATTGAGGCAAGGAGAAAGATACAATTTGGTTTCGTTTCGTTTGTTTAGATTAACGTCCTTATGTAACAGCAAGGTTATGAAGGACAAGACATACTGCTTACAGTGGCATCCGAACCACTACTAGGTTTGCACTTTAGAGTAATTCTGTGGTCCCATCGAGAATCGAACGCGGAACCCCTTAATTACAAGGCGAAAATGATATAAATTAACGCAGATGGTTTAATATGTGGAATCGTCAAGATTTAAACCATGGTTTAAACCTGCGGGATTATACCTTCAAACCAGGTCCTGGTCGGGTTCCTTCCTAGAATCTCTCTTCCCTCCCGTCTCTCGACCTAAGCCAAAAATGCCCCAAAACCATAAATACATTGTATTTAATTAACAAAGTTATCTGAAAATCTATATTTTATCTGGTGAGAACTGCAAACAGGGGTGCACTGATGTCATGGTGCAGAAGTAGGATTAACTTGCACTTAAGGGTCTGCAGCCATCAGCACATCAATGACAATGAGGAAAAGGAAAAATGTCTGAATGACTCAAGTTTAGCTTATATTCTACGGATCGCACAACCATCTTGGACGTAAGCCCTTTATACGTCTGAGAGATGACTCCTCTCAGTACAAGGGAAAGGTAGGTAAGCAGCAACGACCTTTCTGTAGATACCATCACGGTTTAGCCTAATCAAAATGATGGGAAAACCCTAGGAACTCAGTCAGGGTGATAGCCAGCAGGATTCGAACCTATGTTCCGATCCGAAGTGTGGTTTGGAGCTGTGATCACGAGACCTTAAGAGAAGGAGTGACTCGATGTTCCACACCCACTGTGATGACGTCCTTGCAAAGTACTTGACATAATCCATAATTTTAACATACTGTCACACTTCATATTATCAGGTTCTTAATAATCGAAAATGTATATTAAATTTATGTATCTACGCTCCACACTTCTTTTTTCTGTTCCAAATCGCATTTCTACGTCATCCTCCCAAGTTAAATTTATTCTGTTTCAATGAATCTAAATTCTGGTTTATTTTCATAATTTCCTTACGACATGGATCGCCATTTTGACTGAGCGCATGGACTTCGTGTTCCGTGTGTAACCCCGAAGCGTCCGGCGTTGCCAACTCTATCTTACACAAGGTATCGCATACGGACTATGAGAAAATTCGCTTCCAAAGTGCCAACGTGGGTGGCGTTTTAAGACAGACTTAGTACTAATAAAACTGTCGGGATATTCGTTACGTATCTCTGACCGTTTCGTTAACTTTCCTGTAAACATCGTCAGGGGATCTTTTGGCTACATTTACAATAATAAAAGACAAAAAGGTTTTATACAACTAATATCCCGCGACGTATAACTTAGTTCTTTGATTATGTTTCCACTGTTCTTGCTCCTATTATTCATATTAAGTAAGAGGGTTCCTCGCCCCAACCCTCCCATTTTTAACATTTTTCAAAATATTCCAAAGTATTATTCAAAATGTTAATTCATAGCGTACTAGAACTTACGAATTACTATGGAATGCAATGGACGGCGATCTCGAGATCGTATCCATTGACGACTGATACGTTTGCAAAGTTTATGACGTCATTATTTAATTGAAGTCTGAGCACTCATCAATCGACAACATTTCGAGATCGCTGTCCATTGCATTTCATAGTAATCTGTAAGTTGTAGTGCGCTATGAATTTATATTTTTGATAGTACTCTTAGTGTTTGAAATATTTTGAAAAACGTTAAAAATGGGGGACTGGAGCGAGGAGCTCTATTAAGTACTAACGCACATAATTGGATCCCATGCAACAGAAATTAAGAAGAGTCTTTACCAGCAATAAGCTCTTATTAGATCACTTTTAAAAACATGTGCTACCTTCACCTACAGCAATCATTTCGGAGAAACATCACACATTCCCCCTGTTTATTACCCATTTATACTGTTTGTATGATTGCACTAAAGAGTCCATGACGTTTGGGCGCAAAACCGTTCATCTAAATACGTTAAACCTACTTACATATGTTAGGATGTATTTCATTACTAGAGCCCGGATGTATAGGCACTAAAAACATGAAAATAAGTACTGTAGTCACACAAAAAGGCATTAGAAATTTTGAATAAGGTCAAAAAAATGCAACTGAACTTGTAAAGATTCCACAAATGGTTTGGCAAAAACTAGACTAACAATTTTTACACAGCAAAGTTACTGCACATCACGCAGAACTTGTCTCTACAGGCTGAGAAGAAATGGAAAAGAAACTATTAGTAGAAAAGTTATTTCAGACTTCATAAAAACAGGATTGAAATGGGCAGAATAAGCAAAATAAAATTTGCTGTAGGCAAGCTATGAACACCCAAAATAAACGTCTATCAAGTTATCTTTATAATATCTCCAACGTAAAGGAATAAGACGATTGGGTGATTTGTAGATGCACTTTGGAGGACACCCAAAAAAGCGGGACTTGGTGTACGAGGCAATACTTCGGGAGAAGAGCCGCCCAAGCAAAGAAGGAAATACATTCAGGCAGATGAAAGAATTTGCCGTCTTGCAGGAAATCTTGAAACAGTTGACACTGTAGAACACTTGCGGGTTTTGGCCCATAATTCAGTCATGGAATGATAATATAATAGTGAACATAAGACAAAATAAATTATTCAATATCTAGGTTAGATTTCACTGTTTAGTTCTTGTTTCACTGTTGATTCCTTTCCAATATTTCTGTTGCAAATACGTGGTACTACAAGGTTATGAATAGCAATAAAGTTTTGAATATACAAAATGCCTATTCCTTTACGTTAGAAATATAATAAAGATAACTTGATAGACGTTTATTTTGGGGTGTCATAGCCTGCCTACAGCAAATTTTATTTTGCCGATTTCAATATATAGTGCCTATAAATGCCTATTTCAGGAAATCTGAAATAACTTCCTACAAACAGTTCCTTTTTCCACTTCTTGTCAACCGGTAGAGAGAAATTCTGCGTGATGTGCGGTGTTATTCTAATTATCGCTAAATTATTTGTGAAAGTTTTACAAGTTCAGTTACACTGTTTGATCTTATTCTAAATTTCTAGTGCCTTTTTCTTTTGTGATTTTAGTGCCTAAACATCCGGGCTCTAGTTATGAAATACATTATAACCTATTTAAATGAACGGTTTTGCGCCCAAACGTCCTGCTCCGGCACTGAATGCTAAAATTGAGTACCTCTATGTTATGTTTTGTGTGTGTTTACAGAAATTGAACTGAATTGAATTATTCCGTTTCATTGATCGTACATAATCAGTGCACGGTACAGAACATGTCACATATACAAAGTAAAAATAAAAAGAATAAAACACATACTGCTAAAAAAAAAAAAGACTGCATACAAATATACTTATAATAGTTTTATTAAACCTGATGGTAGACATTCCTTAAGAGAATAAGACTTCTAATGAACATTTTAAATTTCTTATATTTAGAAATAATTATAATTTCAATGGTTTGGAATCCACATAAATTCTGTATTTAGGACAGTATAACGATACGGTAAGCAACGGAAAGCCACTACGGTGCACCTTGCCCAAGGAGTAAGAACAATCGTCATATGTATGTAAAACTAACATATTGTCAAAATCAGAAACTTATTTATTGTTAGTTTCACACGCAAACTGCAACTGTAATAGTGCTACTTGAGTCTGGAACTGTTTACACTACAAACAAATCACGGCGCAAAATTAGGTAAAATTTATCACTTCCTCATCCTCATTACTTGAGACAACTTTCCAGGTAATCGATCTTTGAATGGGAAAGAACGGAAACCTTGTCAGATTCTTATATTAAATTCTTAAGTGAGAAAATCAGCTCGCTCCAAGAACATGGAAAATAAGTACATTTGCTTTTGGACGCAATATAGGAAAACCTAGTATAGCTAAAGACTTTAGTGTTCAGGCATTACTAACAAAATGGAAGAAGCAACTACAGCACTCATGTTAGTCATCGTTGTCGTCAAATAATAGGGATGCACATTTCCCTGTAAATAATTTAATGCCAACACCAAACAATAGCTGTAATAGAATCTTTAAATTACTGTGTGTTTCAGGACATTACTCTCATATCTGTCAATAATAAAGTCAACAAAGTATCTCCACGGTTTTTCCTCAGTCACACCAAGCAAATGCTGGGATGCTACCTACAAAATATGCCCTGACATTTACCTTCTATCATCACCCCCACCCTATCTCGGCCTGAGCCTAAGATACCTAAAGGCATTAAAATAAATTCGAAAAATTAAAAACAAATATATCTCAAAATCTATGCGACGGATCATTAAGTTCCAGCTTTAAAAGCCATATGACCTGGATGAAGATATTTTTCTTTTAACATTCTTCACTTGATAAAATCCATACGTAACAATTGGTTAAACCAGAACGATGCAGATCAGAACTTTTATTACACCTGAGACTCCCTTATGTACTAATGACAGTTGTTCCAATTTCTTCAAGTCGTGAGAAGGTGTCCACACTCAAGACTCATCGTCAACAAATCATAATATTTCTCTCTCTCTCTCAAAAACTGATCCAGTAGAAACAGCACCTCTTTCACGAAAGTCTCGATCCATCTTCTTTAGAGAGGCAAAATGACAGGTACCATGACACGTCAGTTCTACTGTTAATAGTATTGGAAATTGCAAGCTGTTAAGTTCATTTTTCCCACGCTTTCGACAGTCTATAGTGCTGGTGCACCCTCGATGGTAAGTGTACGGAAGTGAGAAGTCATTTCTGGAATTCCTACTTTCAGAATTCCGACATTCCCCCGTCCTGAGCATTAGATACCTAAAATCCATAAATAAAATTCAATCCGACATTCCGGAAATCAGACTTTCGAAATTCTGACTTTGTGAATGCTGGCTTCCATTCCGGAAATTCTGAATACCCCTACTTCATGGTCTATACTTTTTCTTAATTTCATAAAGTGAGGTGGTTTTGTCGGTGTTGTTCAGTGGAGCCCAAATCGCTTCAGTATAATTCTGAAATGAAATCCGCGGGCCAGCAGGTTCAAAAACATAGGGTGGAAACGATTTTAAAATTCCCTGACTTTTCCAGGTAAAAATTCCTTTTTCTAGATTCTTTACGTGTTCAATATTTGGCCCTCGTGAGAAAAGATATGACAGATGTTTCAAATATGAAATATAAAAAAGAGAGACAATTTGCAGCAGCTCCAAAGTCTGAAGCCAATGAACAGCACCATCCCGAACTAGAGACCATAGTCCGATTCCGGAGATTCTACTCAGTCATACCTGGCAAATGCCGGGATGGTACCTACTAACTAGGCCCTGACCGACTACGTTCCAAAATTCTCTCTCCCAGCCTATCCTGACCTAAATCTAAGATGCCTGGAGGCCACAAATAAACTCAAAAGAAAGTTCGAAATCATTATCTGAAGTTACTATGTAATATAAGTCAGGGTGTCCACACTTAAATTTCCTGGCCAGATTTTTAATAAATTCCTGACTCTCAGACTATCCAATTTCATACTTGTGCAAAATATTTTGTTTTCTTTTACATGCAGCGTCCATCAACTCCATAGCTGACCAACTCTCACCTGAGTAGCAAATTTTATGATTTTATTACTTCTTTACAATTCAAAATATAATGAAATTACAGGAACAATGTTTTTACTAAAATATATTGCAAAGGAACTGATTAAAAATCACCCACATTTACATTTTTCCATCATAAATATGTTATGTTAGGGCAAGCCAAAGCAAATGCTAACAACTACATTATACTTATAAGAATGAATTCTATGAATATAAGCAATGAATATCAGACTATTCCAATAACTAAACAATATCACCAGAAGAACACAGAAGTTTCAACAATGTCCACAGATGTTCATTTTGCAACTTCCGCAAAAGTTTGGTTTCTGAGAAAGTTCGTCTTGCTCCGTTTCAGATTTTCTCTCTTAACTTCTTTTGCTCATCTTCCAGTTTCTTTAGTTCATTCATGACCTTCCTTTTTTTTTTCAGAATTATTCTCTTCTATTTTTTATCGTTACGCTGTGTTTCCAGATAATCTTTATATCGCCTCCAAGCAGATCATGCATAACTGAGCATTTTCTGTGTGATGACAATACTAAGGATTCCTTTGCAATTGATAACAGCATCATGCACTCCCCTCAGTGCTGTTACTGTATGTTCACATTGGTTTTCAATAAGAGCAGACTCGTTGATTGAGAAACCACCCTCAACTGTAGCATTTCTAAGGGAAAATATCAAAACTCAACTTTACTACTTTCCGCAGTGATGAGTACTTTTGGTTGTTTGAAAGAAGGGAAGCATAGAAATCATGTGGATGGCAATTCCTAGCTTGTCTTGGACGTAAGTTTCAAAGCTCTGTGAAAAGAATGTTCTGGCATGTTTCTGCATTTTCTGCGAGGTTCTCTGGTACTCGGTTAGCTTCGAACAAACAGTGAAGGAGGCATTTGAACCTTGTGCAACCAACCTGTGATTGGTTTAAAATTACTGAAGGATTCAGGAAAGACAATCAGTTAACTACCTTAGACTTAGCTCAGGTACCCCCGTGGCAGCCAATCAACGATCTCACAAGACATGAGCCCCTGAGGGAAAATTTTCTGGCACAGCGGTCGATTTTGTACTTTTGACCTCATATTTAATCATTTTCCTGACAAATCTTGAGATTCCTGACATTTCCTGCTTGTGGGCACCCTGTAAGTAATCCATGCACTCGGATACGGGTCTAGTACAAACTAGTCCTACGTGATTAGAAAAGAGTTTATCCTAAAGCTACTCAACTTTATTTGGTAGTTTATTCGTAGCTCGTAAGCACAGAATTGCACTGGTTAATGGCCTACGAATATGAAATGTAGGTATCGTGGCAAAATCATTATCTTTCTTTCGATACGAATACGAAAGAAGAAAAAAAAATATGCCACGCAGTTTACAAATTTGCCGATATCACTGCAACTACATCACGCACATCGAGTGCAATACATAGGAGACGGTTGAGGAACATAGCACCAGATGAGAGATCAAATGAGGATGTAGGTATCAACCTTTTTTCGTTGGGCGCACTCAACTTATGCGCCAATCTTATGATAATTCTTCCTTACGTGCATGTAAAGCAGCACTCGAAGCTTTGTTCCAACCAGTATATCGCTCCAGATAGCATAATTCACTAACCGAAGTTTTTTTTATCGTATGTTTTTTATCCTTATCTCGAAGTATCAATTTTCCCCTTTCCGATTTTTGTTTTAATTCCAGATTGCCTACAAAATTCCTTGACTTTTCAAGGTAGAGCCAATTTTCCTGACTTTCCAGGTTTTTCAGATTTCCAGGTCGAGTAACCACCCTAGAAAATTGTACTCAAAGGAACAAACGTATGTTTCTCCTTCGTCTGAGGTATATGCTTGTTAACTTTCAAAAGAAACTTCAACACATTAACCTTCTCGTGAGACATAAATGTATGTATTCCACTCCACGAATATTTTCCGTGCAAAACTGAAACAATGCTCGAGGTATAAGAATTTGGCTTGAGTAGTGACGCTGAAGGCTGGCTCCTTCTTTGTGGTGGCACAGAATAACAAAATTACATTTTTCTAATGACTTGCAGTACCATCACTGAGGTTCACTAGTCTGTGGCTATTGCACGGGTAATTTATTTATTTAATCTTAA
>JAGDQP010001399.1:36251-86575 GCA_022664845.1 Lepisma saccharinum | reverse complement strand
TTAATTTTAGAGCAAGTCTCTGCAAAGTGCACAGGAGTAATTCAACCCCTCGACGTATATTTCTTCAGACCATACAAAAATGTTGTTAAGTATGTAACAAATATGTCATTGTATTTAACTCCAGACTTATGAAATTTGGAAACTAGACAATTTCATCAAGCTGCAATCGTTAACGCATTTTCAGTTTTCTGTACCTCTTTTTAAAGCTAATATTAAACATGCATTTAACAAAGTTGGATACCTTGACGAGTTGCCAGAGAAAGCTCCCACTACTTCTATTTTTACAACTGTTTTTAATTAACGTACATTCTTTGTAATCACCCTGTATATTGTGCAGTAATGTGAACCATGTAAAATGTGCATTTTAAATCTGCAGTGACTATTGGCAATTTGTTCAACTTTTTGGACTTGGATTATTTTCTATGCGCGTATAATAACAGTACACCTGCAACGGTCTATCGAGGTCTGAGTATTTATCAGGGCACAAACACTTTTCCTCCTTGACAACTTTACTTACGACCTCCCCAACCGAGCCTCTTCTTCCCAGTAGCATATAAATAGTCCTCTTCACAATTTTCAACAAGGATCATGAACTAACGTAGAAAACATTCAATTGAAATAGAAAGCTAGAAAATTGAAATCGGTTTCACAGAAGTTCCGACATGTAAATCTGGGCTTAACAAAATAATAGCTTTCACGGTTAAAACTATGTATTCTTTTCTGCTTTATATACAAATATGTTCTCTAACACATAAAGAGGACCATAGAAATGGTGTAAAATCACTTTACAAAAAATACTATTAATATACAGTCAAAAAAGGTCCTATAATATTCACATCCCGGCTTGTGTTTAAACAGCAGCAGTGGAAACTGTACCATACCGGTCCTTCACAGCACTGAGTTAATCTTCAGCAGAGGTGCGGGTGTGAGTAGATATGATCTAATCAATGGCAAAGCTATGACAAGGTTCCTCTTTCTTTTGTGGGGGGGGGGGGGGGTTGTTTTCACTCTTCCCCGGATAGCACTGACAAAAAGTAAAGAGGTAATAAACAGAATGAAAGAAGTCGCATTTTCTCCATAGTCGCCTGCTTTTATGAACACGTTGTACACTTTTATTGCTGTTTCTTATCTTTATACTGATAAAAGTACTCAAGTGTGACGGATGGTGTTTTTTGGTGAGCACATCTTCCGAGCAAGACAGAGAAGGGAGTCCCAATGGCCTGTATTCTAGTTCTATTCTCGTATTCTACTGATATACAAAAAAAACACAAGAAAACTGCGAAATATCGTATTAACGGACTTGGTTGCACAATTAATACCAACTATAACACTACCGACATGGAAGGCTCATGTGCCTTGCCACCCTGATTACGTAGTTTCTTCTGGTTTCCCTTAATCGTACAGACAGATACAAAGTTCATACCTTGAATTTACGGTATGGTTCAAATAATTTTGCGCGCCTCTATAAGAGCCTCCAGTGTGTACCAGTCGGTAGCGTGCTCACCTTCAAAATGTTGGTGCTGACCTAGCATCGTGAGGAGCTATTTGAATAAACATGTAGCAAACTACGGTCATGAAAAACACATGGTTACGAAGAGGTGTTTTACTTACTCCGTAGCCCTGTACTTATATGTAATACAGCCGTCTGACAAGTCGGAGCTCTTAAAAGGAGCTGTCGCGCCGCTCAGTTTAGTATATGTAATACATTACAGGTAATGTAACATTTAACAGATTGGCAGTAACTCAGTGGTAAGGCGTTAGCATAGCATTCGGAAGATCCTGGAAGTGGACAGCCATGCTGACTGAAGTTATTTCCTTACTCACACACAGCAAATGCCGGGAAGATACAATCAGCTTAGTCTCTGGTCACATTCTAGCCTCTCCCATATCCCGTACTGAGATTTGAGATGTCTAAAGACCATAAATACATTCAATTTACTTAGATGATAATTACAGCTCTTGCTATTTATTCTGGCTTGTTTTCCCTTCGAAAGTTTTAACTTACTACATTTTGTGAACATAGTTGCTTTTTTTTTCTTCATATAAATGTGTATTTTTTCCTTGGGTCATACTTTGACTTTAAAGATCTTTTTTTCTCTATATTTACGATAACACTCATCACCCCACAGTCGGGTCAACTTTAACAGCCAGAGGTCCTTCATAGTTTGTAGTTTGAAAATGATTCTCAATATGAATGAAACTCTACTAAAAAGAAAAGCTACTTGGTGTGAAACTTTCATTTGTAACTAATTCTTAAAGGTAAATGAACGGAAAGATACTAATCCAATTATATTTTATTCCTGCTTAGAGTCAACAATATATTGTGAAAATTTTATATTGCAAAAGGATATCTGTTCAACAAATAACAATATTATAAAATGTTTAAGAAAAGCCTTACAATTTTATTTGCAGCCATATTTTCATATATATGCATGCTTATTTTTTAAATTTTATGGTCGTAAAAATGCTAAAATTAATGAACATTTGTCAATTTGAGGTTAGAACGGCAACGGAGAGGTTACACTTTGATTAGACCTTAGTCTATTTTCAAGTCTTGTTATTTCTAGAAATTTACAGTAACACGGATTTTTAGTTAGCAACACCAACGATCGCGTTACTGCAAAACTTACAAATCTTGTTACGAAGTGTAAGGTAAAACGTTACGAGAAAAATTCAAATTTCTATCGTGTAACTTTCACTTCCTTTTCTTAAAAACACACACACTGATTTCTTCCCATTATTCATATGTACTTGAGTCACATATACAAACCAAACATCTGACCTACGAGAAGTTCAAAACACAATCGAAAACAATTTTTTTTAATATTAAAAATTCGAGGTCTTTTCATGCGTCTCAGCTGGTTAGTGATATCGATTCCTGCTATTTTATATAATTTCTACCAATTTGTTATGCATGTATGAATTGTGTTTTATGTACAATGTTGTTGGTAATGCATAAACAATTTTTGTGCTGTATGAGGTGTTCCGTTAAACAGTCACAAGCTGCATTTTAATCAGTTTCAATTTTCGTTTTAAACGTACTCTTTTCGCTTTCTTTTAAACTTGAGACTTCCTCTTGGTAGTGCAATAAACTGACAGCTCAAAATTAACACTGATAAATGTACTGTCCTCAAAATTAGTCTTAAGAAATGTCCTCTTCAAAATTCGTATTAACTTAACACAATCTCTGTTGCCAAAGTTTCATCACGAAATTCTAGGTGTTTTTAATAAGACTCAAATGAGACTTTTGAGGGTCTACTAAATTACTTACAGATTCGTTGATTTGAAAGATCCTACAGCACTCAGGTTTTTTAACAAGATCTTCGCATCTTGATTATTGTTCTTCTATCTGGGCTATGGCGTCTTCCAAAGTGCTGTCTAAGATTAACGGAGTTTTGAACTTTTCCTTGGCTATCATTCGCTTTCGCGTCTCCTCCACGTGCATCAGCAAACACCAACTCTTAAGGCCTTCAAATTAAACCTCCTTTAACACACATACTTGGATGACTTCAAATACCCGTATAAAATTGTTAATGGGACATAAATCAGACCTAGGGATATTCTTTTTTTTTTAGTTCCTGTAAGATCCACACGCAATAACGACCTATTGTTTCCTTTGCGATCATACACGCTTGCTAGTTATTGTATAGGGTTTCCTATTTAACAGGCTTTTTTTCAGTATAGCCAAATTTCAAACTATCTCGACTTTGCTCTACCATATACCAGTTTTATGGAAAAACCTGGTATCGATATCTGAATTAATATGAGGTAATGATATTTCTCTCTATATATAACTTGATATTGTTCTTTTTCCTGCGTAGCCTAGTCGGTAGCGCGCTCGACTTCAGTGCGAGCGCTCCCAGGTTCGATTCCCGGTGGGGGCTCAAAAATTTCGGTGTTGACCCAGCATCGTGAGGACAATTTGGGAGCTGCTGTGAATAAAATACAGTGGCGACAGTGAGAGCTTCGGCTCTCCTCTCCCAACCCGTCTGGTCAGCGTGGGAGCAGTAGACCAACTCCTCCCTTCGGGGAGAGGCCTCATCCACTAGTGGATTGAATATGGCTGTGATTTATTATTATTGTTCTTTTTGCTCCTGTATTTGACCATCTTTTCTTCTTGTTTTGCATTGATTCTTCACTTCTGCTTGACAACTCATTGTAGAATGGCCAATAGAGCTGCATCTGGGATCTTGTTACATAAATATATTACTCGATGAAGACAGACCGACCTCTATCGATAACGAATTTCAAACAATTTTTATAGATTATTTTTCATGTATCCTGGATTAGAAGAGTGATTCTATCAAACGAGAAGTGAACGTCCGGTGTAGAAATATTTTTTAAAATAATAATAATTCCATATCGATTATACGAACTCGTTTCCTGGCCGGAACTCCAAAAATCGATGAGTTACCAGTACTTTTCTCTGAGTGACTTGCCGTTAAAGCATAATAAAAACCTGAATAAAAATACCTTGCATATGAATGTTAACATAGATAAAAATACATCAAGTTGTATACAACGCAATTTTAAAACTAATTCCAATAAAAAATAATTAACGAAAAACAAAATAGGCGGTTTAATATATATTTCTCGAAACTATGTTTCAAAATGCGACCTTACAAAGTACTAAGTCTTCTGGCGTAATTGAATTTCTATTTTATTTATGGTCTTTAGACATATAAGGCTCAGGCCGGGATAGGGAAGGGGAAAGGATTTCGGAAGGTGTCAGCCAGGATCTATGTTGAAGTTACTATCCCGGTATTTGCCTGGTGTGACTGAGGAACAAACATGGAAAAACCTCAGTCAGTATGGTCGGTCGCTGGTATCGAGCCCACGACCTCCCGAATAATAAGCCAATGCTCTATCACTGAGCTACGGTGGCTCGGTTTCTAGTGTAATGTTTGCTTTATGAACTTTAATGTTTTTTAACATAAACACCACATGTTGTTTATTGTTTGAGTTAGGATTCTAGTCGGAATCGAGCATGTGGGTTCTAGCGACACACTACAGTAGAATCCGAATCACCTTCAGATTCAAATCCAAGGGGCAGTGCGGGTAAATAGACCAACATGAGATGTCATACATAGCCACAGAAGTGGTTTTTCCCTATCATTACATGTTGCTTCTATGACAACACGGCTCTAATACATTGTATTTTGTGAAGTGTGTGTGTACCCAGCCACCGCAGTCTAGTGATTATGAATGCTCAGTTTTGATAAACTCTGGCACGGTGGAACTAATTTGAGTCCCGCTCAAAATACGTATCCTGAATGAGACTCTTCAGGGTTTTCGTCAGTCCCACTACGCGAATGCTAGGATGGTACCTTTAATAGACTATTCTCTCCATTAATTCTCTCACGAACATAGACAATGGTTTAGGACCTAACGGGCCTTAAGGTGGCGTAATCTAACTTTAATTAATCTTTTCATTATGGCATGTAGGCGTGTTTGGTTCCGGCCAGGATGGGTAGGGTACAGGATATGGTAAATCGGTCGATGGGATTCAATCCCAGGGCATTTTGAAAGCGAAATCAACGCTATATACTAAAATACGTCTGCTCAGTCCAGGCGCTGTGAAGTCTGAAATGAGTATCGGTAATTCCATACGAAATCAACAGAGGCCCCAACCCGACCATCTTCGATGTGTATGAAATTTAGGGTGAGTTTAAACTGCTCATGGACCTTAGTGACCGCGGCAATTTTTAGTCCCATATGTCTTTTAATTTCAAAATTATTCAAGGTCAAAGTTCACAGAAATTCCCATTTCGGAGTTAGCTTCAAAGTGCTGTAATGTCGCCACTATTTGGCTTAGAAAGCTGAAATAAATTGCAGTCTACAGGGAATTGAACAAGCTATCATATGATATGCAACAAGTCGATCTTTAGAAAAATAAACACAAAAATTTGCTTTGATCTTGAATAACTCGAATCATGTAAGCGAAAAAATATACTTAGTACTGTAAAATATAAAATAATATGTACAGCTATGTAACTAGTAAAAGCTCCATGACAACATACAAGGTAGTGATTATATTCAAACACCCAAATAACCTAAAAATAAGGACGGATAAATAAAGCAGAAGTCGTCGTGGCAATTTGTGATACACAGAAACCATTGTTGCCACTGTCAGTGTATAGTCAGAGAAACACAAAGTAAGTGGGCAAAGGAAATACTTTGTCATGCAGCCAATTTATTTGTGCAAGTCACTCAATCATGAAGTTACAAAATGCAAGGTGATCTAAATAGAAAGTCAACGAGACTGTCAAATTACACAAAAAACACTTGCGTCTACAACTGTCTAGTATTCAAACATCTTTACGCCTGACTGTAAACTATTTTTTTAAAAAATGCGAAAAAGAACAACAAAGCTCAAGATTATTGGTAAAACAAATCGTACAACCGTGGGAGCCATGGCTTCAAACAACTAGAGGGCAGAAGAAGAACCACACGTCTCGACATACTTCAATAGTGACGTGCGAGATGCTAGACTGTTTCTTTGCATAACATAACGTTAAGCTCTTCCTATTGGTGTTCTGATATCTACGTGCTGAAGGATGGCAACCCTGCTGACAGTAAAAATGTCAAGTTTCTCAGAAAATATAAACGAAGGCCATGAGGATGTAGAAAACTTAGTGTAACCTCATTGGTATCTTCGATTCACATTCAAAACGCATCCTAGTCACCTAGAAGCATATGCCTTCGTATATGCATGCAACAAACGCTCTTATAGCAGTGAACTCTCTCTGATTCGTGTTGCTTTCTTGTCAGTGTTCCTTGTTTTAGTTCTAGAGCATGTGAAAAGACCTGAATGGTATTATGGATAACCGGTATAAACAATTGTGCGGATAGTTTCAAACCGCTACTGAAGGAAACATCATTATATTCCATACGATGGAAGCGATAGTGTAACGTTTTGTGCACGCCATTTAAAAAACTGTCTTGATCTCGAGTTAAATGAAGCCTGGAAACTTGCACGGGCAGAAAGTCTCTTGATAGTACCAGCGACACCATCACATGGTCCTTTGCCGTAAGTGCCATTCTGCTGGGGTAATAAAAGCAGTATAATGGTAACAGATGTTAACAAAATTCCTCCGGTTCTTATACTGGGCTGCAGCACCATCAGAAAAGCAATAAATATGCTCAGGGGTTCTGTTGATAAATATGGGGAGATAACTTTCTTCCCTTTTAAGTGTTGCACTGTGTGACCTTCTGTAGATACAACCATCGCTGTTTGCTTTCAGAAGGGCGCTTGCCCTAATCTTGATTGAGACTATTATCAGCGTTGGAAGGAAATCAGGAACAAAATTCATTGATATGGTTGATCTAATTTAATTTTTCTAACCTGTCAGTGAATTGTGTAAAATTTGAAAATGCGTATATACCTACATGTAAGAAAATCTAACCTGACTTTTCTAACCTAATGTGACTTGTAAAAAAAAAAATGCAAAAAGCGATCAAATGGGAAGAAATTCTTTATAAGTACGCATAAAAAGTAGTAATTTTTTAAAAAGTAAAAAAAACAATAGTAAAAAACGAAAAATAGGCGCTGTCCTGAAAACGAACCCGGGGTGCATGCATAGCATCCCGACACGTTAATCACTACACTAACCGGCCACCGCCTTCCCAGCGCTTTACAGCTAATAATAATAGTTGGTACTCCAGTGAACGCGACAAGGTTGGGAATTTTTAAGAGTTTACTGCGATGATACCCCCTAATTTCGCGGTCTACACTTGTCTCTGTGTACCTATTTATCAATATAAGCTCACCGTACCTATTTATCGTAATGGAAGTGGCAAAGAAATCTAAACTCTGTAAACGCCAACTAGCTGTGTATTTAATGAAACAGTACCAACTGGGATTCTCCACAGGAAAGCAAATGTCAAGAACAAGTAATTTGTTAGTAGCAGTGTTACCGTTATGGCATGCAACAACACAACCTCAATGTTCCATGCCGCGCTTGTACTTACCTATTGCTCTGCCGAAGTTCACTTCGCTTTAAAACATTACTTATCCATCTGTCGCTGGCTTTGAACTGCTGACGAGGGATGTTTTTATTTTTAGCTATAACTTCTGCGTGTAATTTCAGTTCTTCGTAAGTTGGTCTATGTCCAATTTTCTTGGCCTTCCAAATGTAGTCCAGTAATTCATCTTCAACTTCTGGGAATGCCCCTTGCTTCACGCCCCTATTACGAAACACAATTTTCTTCAAAGCAGCCTTCTGATACTTCCAGTATCGAATATGAGCAATCGTAATAAGATATTTCCGTGCTGCAGCCGCATTGCCATGTTCTTCGGCAAACTTGATTACATTCAGTTTAAAGGCCGCTGAGTAATTTTTGTGTTTCGTCATCTTTGGTCAAACAAGTAGCAGAAATCAGTCTTCCTGCCTGGCGGTGGAGTCTCAAAATTCTGCTTCCTCTTTTGGAATAGTTGCGCCCCAAATCAGAGTCCACCAAAATATATGCACCCATTCACTACGACTATTCGTCAACATTCATTTGATGGGTCAAATAGCGGGGCTGATGATTAAGCGTGCACAGAATGCTAGAATAAGAGAGAAAAAGGGAAAGCATTAAGCTCGTGGTGGGTAATACACACGGTTAGATACAATAGAGCTTCTCCCCGTCTAACGAGATTATCGCATTTTTTTTTTTTTTTCAAAACATTACATACCTGTGGACAAAAAGGTTCTAACCCACCTTCTTCTTTCTTATCATACGGAAATGTAAGCGCGATAAGGATTACCTCTATTAAGTTGATGTGATGACGATGGTGATACGCGTTCTGCCTGGAGGCAGGTCCTGATCTCAAAAGTCTTCGGTAGGGTGAACCAATGGTGTTTTGCCATTGCCATCCATGGATGAAGGCGTCCCAAGGTTAGAACCTACAGTTTAACGTGGGTCTGAACAACTTGCGTCCCCACCGGGAATCAAATCAGGAACGCTTGATTACAAGTCAGCGAGCGTTACCACTCACCTACAGGGAACAGAGGCGAACAAAGAACATCATATGAAGAATGGAATTGCCAAATTAAATTTTTTACAGAAGTAGATAACTGAATAGATCTGGTATTTCTTTTAACCATAACGTATTTCCTTTAACATAATGTGATTGTTTTCATCTCTTCCTTACTTGGAACAAGATGGGGACATGCAGGTGGGAACGAAAGTGTTTTTTTTTTTTTTTAAACAGTGGCACTTAGAACGTTTCGCATTTCCACTCTTCATATATGTTCTTTTTCAACGCCATTATAATGATAGAAACAATCATCACCGGACACACATTTTTTTCAATTAAATATTCTTTAACAACTAGTGGGCTACAATTGAATCTTCTTCTCCGGATGTATTCATTTAAAGACTTCAGTGCAGCATAAATCTTCAGTTTTTCTCTCTCTAAATATACCGATAGTCATTTAATACAGCTATGGATAATACTTGTTACAAGCTTAAGGTATGACGTCCTTCATTAAGCAATCTTCCAGGAAAAAGTCGTAGTCAGGCCATTAACTGAGCTATTACCGTGGCATTCGCCCTGTGAAAACAGAAAAAAGCCTGGAAAACTTCAGTCAATATCGCCGACAGGACATCACAATAAGTCAACTGTAGACGCATCTCCCTTCTAGTTCCACTGAATCAAGACTAAGATGGCTGAGTCATGTCTAGCGTATGTAAAAATGATGTGCAGTGTTGCCAGCTTTACATAATTATTAATACTATTTTGTTAATCTATGCAGCTGATAAAAAAAATGGGTTTCATGTGTTTCAGTAAATGTAATTCTCATACTAATAGGTTTATTTCCGATTTCACGTGACGATGAAAATGAAGGGGTTTCAATCCATGGAGTTGGCGTTGAGCATATTTGAAGCTATTAAAATATGAACGTGGACAGGTACTAGGCCAGTTATAAGAAGGGCTTTAAGCAACAAATGGAAGAAAAGAAAGTAATTTCGTGCACACCTTTTATAAAAAAAAGTATAGTTTCATAAAGTGCCCCAATTTCTGGAGAATGACCCACACCCACTCTTTCAACATTTCAAATATTTATTTTGGAGTTTGTCTTCCTCTCTGAGCAAAGAAATGGCTAAATCACCAAATCGATAGGAGTCTTGCTTTATAAACATTAATAGAAGTTTGTGATAACATCAAGCAAGTATTCAACACTATTCTATTATTATTATTTTTTAATTCCAAACTCCCGCGCAAATAATATTTTTCGATTACTCTAGTATAAACAGCAATTTACAACCTAACTGAGCAAGAAACTTCTGAGGACAGACCTACTATTGTGGATCCGAACCTTATTCAGTTTAAAATCGAAGGCAGAGTGCGGGTATACACACTACAATGTGATCCAACTCTAGGATCCAACTCGGTACAGTATTATTTCAAACTATCTCCCATTCACTGCAATCCCAGCTAGCATTGTTACGAGTTCAAAGCTCTGGAAGTTGGTGGCATGTTGGTGTAGTGTATAGCGTATCGAGTTGCTACACAAGTAGCCCGGGTTTGGTTTCCGGCCAGCGCCGAATTCGTTTTTTTTTTAATACAGCTTTTTTTACCTTTTTTTTCTGTGTTTAAAAAGAACAGTACCGCCTTTTGATTTCTTTTAACATGTCACAAGTTACTACATTAGGTTAGGTTTTTTTTAACATTGAAAAACTACACAGTTCATTGACAGAGGTTAGATATATTTTTCGTTAATCACTAACTCCCAGTTGGGAATGTTACTGCCCCGAAAACAACGTTACTCATTACTGATGCGAACATCAGCGACAAGTCACAATGTAGTGTGTTTATGGTAGAGACATATACGGTTTAGAAAGGACTCAGCCACGGCTTGAGCTGAAGGTACTAGCGCGGCATCTGCCTCGTGTAACTGAGGAAAAACTGGAAAACAAGTCCGGATGGACTGGCGCCGTTACAGATTCCAGGACCTTCCTAATATGAAGCCAACGCCCTACCAACTGAGCCACGGCCGCTGTTATTTAGCGTGGTGACTCAAAACTCTGTCACGGACTATGGACGTCTTGGCAACAAATGTCGTGGATGGTACAATCTGGTTCTCATAAAATGGAAAAGCATTACAAGACACTATGGTAAAGCAGGGTGGCTAGAAAAATAGTCAAACGAAACTCCCTGTCAATTCCCTGATTTTTCCAGGTTTTCAAATATTTCTTTCCAGTTTGCAACCTTTTTCTATCTCTTTAAATATACTTGTACAGCTATTCAGGAAAGGAATAATAAAAACTGTTTAAAGGCATATTGTTTTTAAACCATTCGTACTAAAAAGTAAAAAAAATAATTGTGTTTATGCATGACAAAAGGAAAGCATAAGGGACGGGCTCATATATACAGTCACTTTATAAATTCTTGAATTGGCGTGCCCCATGCTTTTCTTTTATGGTCATGCATAACCAAAATTATTAATTTTACTTTTTAGTACGAATTGTTTAAGAAATTATTATTATTCGAGCTATTTCGGTGTTCGAATACTTTTTCTCAAGTTAGTGGTTTATGCCCCAAATCCTCAAGTGTTCTGCAATCAGTTAAGCCCAACTTCGTTGCAGGTTAGAATTTATTTTAGGATAAAGAAGTCCATATTAAAAATATATATATATGCTTTTAAAATATATAGAAATATATGAAAGTAAGAACGGAATAATATTGTACTGTCACATGACTTACGTCGCTGTGCAAAATTTCATCATTGTACGACGTCGGGAAATGAGTTAAATCAATGTTGCAAGATTTGAGGACACCACGCACCATTGTGAACTAAAGAAAAGAATGTAAAAATATGCAAGCGTAGAAACATATGATGTTAATTTCCACCAACTACTAAAATTTAGAACACTATTTAGATGAACACACCGCCATATACAAACATGATCACATCCACTGTTCTTGTACTGCATGTCTTGTGTTCAGCTAAATGTAGGCAGTTAATAATGTCAGAAAATCAAACTTCCACTTCAACTATTTACAAAACATTTATTTTCAAGTTTCGAATAAAATTAACTAATATTCTTTTACTAGCAATATTACTTGGTATTCCTTTCTCTATGTCCACCATTCTAATAGTGTTAGTTTTTCAGAACCAATTAGATCTGCCTCTCTCTGAGCCTTCAAGTAATTCCTATAACAGGATTTCAACACGTTTCTTTCTTGTTTTTTATCTACAGTTCTCTCTCTGCGCTGCACTGTAGTTTCTTTGTACAGTAAGTACGCTAAAGTGGCCATTTTCTCCAGGCTTTTTTCGGGGACACGTAAAAGTTGAAACATAAGTAAACTGGGTATGAAGCCCCAATGTGTCCATAAAGTCCTGCAGGAAACTAAAACTCTAACTTGAAAACTATTAAGTTTATTAACAAAAAGAATTGTGTATACCTAGAGCAGTGTTTAAAGTTTTATTTCTGCTTGTTGGAGTTTATTGCCGAACCTCCAGTTGTGCACCATTCACGTCCAAACAGTGTTGTAGCCGTTTTGGGAAACCGAGAATTGCGTGCTGATGGTACTCCTCTGGGATATGCAGAACCATATCACTTACTTTGTCCTTCAGGTCGTCCAGATTACCTGGTTTCTGTGAATACACCTCGGTCTTTACATGTCCCAACAGTAATCGTAAGCTGTAAATCTGGTGAACTTGCAGGCCAAGGTCTTAACGAACAATTTCAACACAGACGGATTGACCGAAGAGGACCCACACCTTGGCCTACAAGATCAAGGACTTACACCTTGCGACTACTGGTTGTGGGGACATGTAAAGACCGAGGTTTATTCACAGAAACCAGTTAATCTGGACGATCTGAAGGACAAAATAAGTGATGTGATTCTGTACCCCAGTGTCCCCGGTGGGTGAATGGTAACGCTCGCTGCCTTGTAATCAACGGATCCCGGGTTCAAATCCCAATGGGGACACAAGTGGTTCTGAGCCCACATTAAACTGTACGTCCCGTCGTTAGTACATTACCAGTTCGTTTAGGGCTTGAATAACAATTCAATCTGAATATCCCAGAGGAGAACCATCAGCTGCAATTCTCGGTTTCCCAAAAAAACTGCAACACTGTTTGGACGTGAATGGTGCACAACTGGAGGTTCGGCAATAAACTTCAACAAGCAGAAATAAAACTTTAAACACTCCTCTAGGTACATACAAAATTTTCAGGGAATTGGGGACCAACACAGTCCGAGATGGAAGTGTTATTTCGGAGACTGTGCCCAAAAATCGGGAACGAATTGTCACCTTAGATTATGCATTACGAGCAGAATTGATCGTTAATTTAGTTATTTAAGCCACTCTATCCCCCGTGATGATATAACACTGTCATATATCTGTCTCCGTGCAACTAAAGACTCTTCCTTTTAGTTGTCTACAAAAGTTTCTTTGTTAATAGAGAATCCTCTCTCAACATTTACACTGCCACGAGACAGTACTCACACTTATCTCATCATAATTTTGATATTTACATCATCATGTGAGGAATGAACAAAACATTTAAAAAATGATCCACACGCTTTTCCTTCTTCCAATAAGAAAGAAGAGTCTCAATATGTGGCATGGAACACAAACTTCTCAATTCATGTGCAGTTCTATCTGCACATATATCATGCATCCACTCCCTTTCAACCAGGGCAGTTGGAAGTGCCTCAAGTCTTCTCGATGACAGGTTCACGCTAGCGCAACACACGAATCAAATGGAGACAGAGCTCTTGTCAACGCACCAGCATCTTAGAAATCAATACCTACAGGTAAAGTTTTACATTGTGACGGAACTGGAGAATTTCCAGAACAGATACCTTAGGTAAATTCTTCAGTGCACACTTCGTTGAAATACCAAGCAAAACCATCTTGGCCGGAAGTAAGTTTCTTGTTGACTGAGAGCAATCTTTGCTATGGAAGACTACTTCCATGACTTTAGGCATGTTTTTTCCATCTGTCCTTGTATAAAAGAAAAGGAACAATTTGACTGGAATACTCCATTGGAAGAAACTCGCTCGTGAGGGCTAACACTTCGCTCGGTAAACTTTGTAAGTGCAACTTCGGATTTTTTTCCGGTAAATGCAACTCCCTGCCTATTCTGACTTTTTCTAGTTACATAAAAATCCCTGTCTTTTCCCTGAAGACCGAGAATTCACGATCGATTTCCAATTCGTCAAGATTTTCTAGTATAAAACTTCTGGAAGTTTAAATGAATCAATTGTTTCAGAAACGACACATGTGACGATTTTCAACGATGAAAAAAAGAAAGAATAAAAGCTTCATTTAAACAGCCTTGCACTTAAAAAAAAAACAAAGTTGTGACTAAATTTAAACAAACTTGTCACAAAGTTTCAATACAGAAATTACTGGACTAAACTATTTTCCTTGTTTTTCTAAATAATTTGAAAGTATCAACGTATTGCTTCAATTCACTTTGCAATCACTATATTAACTCGAAAGCTAAAGTTGAAACACTTTTCAGCCAATGAACTTGAATAAATAAAGAATTGAGGAAAATGTTCAAAATGGACCTGCGACAGCCATAATTTAAAAACCTTAAGAACCACAGGTTTCAAGTCTATATTCTACAAAATCTAGTTATAGCGATTTTTAGGCGACTTTCAATACTAAATCTACCTCTGGGCCTTCGCCAAAAACTTCATGTCAAAAGACACAGGAAATATCTAAATGTTTAATATAATAACCTCAATACTTTGGCCTTCTGCAATCGCTGAAGTCAGTTGCATGGTTCACACGCTTTTATACAATTTAAAACCCAGGAGTTTTTAGAAGTATTTAACGTTTTTCCATAATCACAAACAGGGTTAGAAAAAAATCATTTAAAATATATATATATATATATATATATTCTTGATTTTTTTATTTAAATAAAAAAATATTTCAAAAATGATTTGCGTCACTGAAACAGCTAGTAAGTTAGTTTTTCTTTTCAAATACCTTAACCAGTAACACCTAAAGAAAAATTCACAAATATATGGTAATTGAACTTTTTTTTATTTATGGCCTTTAGGCATCTAAGGTTCAGGCCGGGATAGGGTAGGGGAAAGGATTCGGAAAGGTGTTGGAGAGGACCTATGTTGAAGATGCCATCCCGGCATTTGCCTGGTGTGACTAAGGAAAACCCTGGAAAAACCTGTCATGATGGTCAACAAACATGTGGTGTTCTCTACAGAAGAGCCGTGGAAAATAGGCAATTTCAACAGCTTGTAATTACAAAGGAAAGTAACCATGTTTCTACGTTACTTTCGTCGAAGTGTTACCGTCCATAAAATTAATTTTATCTTATCTTATGAAGAATGAAGCGGTTTCAAAGGGGTATAACACCGTTATTAAGTTCAAGAAAGAAACAATTACAATGTTTCTACTTATCAGCTTGTCTTCTAAAATGACGTCTGTGTTTTTCTTTCTTCCTAAGTAAATGGAAATTTTATAATCGCAATTGTCTCCTTTCGCCACGCTACATCTCCCACACTAAATATTTCACAATTTCAGTTTTCAAATATATATATATTTTAGTTCACTTCAGTTACAATTTTCAGCCCTCAAAATTGTACCATCAATTTGGGAACACCCTATGACATTATTTCATAAATTATGAGAGTTATTTTGGAGCCGCAGGATATCCCAGAATCAGAAAAAGTGTTGGTATAAAATAGAGTCTTTGCCTCCTGTTTAGTGGTAGAGCGCTGACCTCTGGTCCGTGGGGTCCTCGATTCGATCCCGGCTCGTGCTATGTGGTGAACAAAAAAAGAAACGTGGGTTTTCTCAGCGTTCTCTCGTTTCCTCCATTTTCTTCATTCCACCAATTCTCCCATCATCATCCATTCAGTCTGAACCAAAGTTGCCTAAAGCTCTTTAACAAAATTCAATTCAATGAGAGCTATTTAATACAGTCCAATCAATAGTGGATACGCAGTTTTGCATTTTCATTCTTCAGCACATATATACGTGAACTATATACTTTCATTAAGAATAATTTGATTTTGACAAATTTGTGAAATTAAATAATTTGATACAAATACATTTTGCGTAATAAAAAGTACGTAATGCTAAGAAACAATATTTTTTGTTTTGTACCAAAAAAAATATATTTTCTGTGTGTTCGTTTCCATATGTATTACAAAAATGAACATATTTTTTAATACAAATTGTAAACTTATAATGTGAATTCCTTCGTTCTGTTCTAAAATTTCGCGTGTAATATGAAATGAACCAATCAAATAGTTTAAAATTGTAGGTCGATCACTTTGGTTTTAGTGTACATCATTAGAACCTATCATCACATAGGATTCTAAAGTGAAAATCAAGCTTAGGGTAAGGTACGGTAATTTGGCGATATTTTTTATATTAAATTATATTTTTTTATAAGGAAAATGATAAAATATTTGGTAAACTATATTTACATATTGGAACCAATGTTCTCCACTAGTTTACTAAAATACAATAAACACAAAGTAATTGAAAAAACAATGAAAACACCACTAAACGGGAAATGTTTGATGATAGTGAGTAGGTTATTTCCTGACATTTATCAATTATTAACAGGAACTTTCCCTAACCAAACAGACATGAAACAAATGTATCACTCTGATTAACTAAGAATTTTCACTAGAGTCGTCACACCGTAAATACGATTATTTCCTCCTTAATGTTCTGTACATAACAATTTTCATGAAAACGCTGTACTAAATTCAGCTGGCACCTGTCTTGCTTTTGACATCTTGTGAATACCAAAATCTACATTTCGTACACATCCAGGCATCATCATGCTTGTCTGAAGAAGTGACGTTCACTTCCGAAAGTCCAGGAGGAAATTCATGTTTGTAACAGTTCTACTCACAGGCTTAAAATTGACTAAAACACCAGAAGGTCTGTGCTAAAACAATGACGGAGTTTTAAACTTTTCTGTCTTTGAAAAAATATTACAGAGCTTTGTGTACAGAATGACATACAGCAAACAAAAATTAAAGCACGTTCCACGGATTTCACTTAATATGAACGTCTTAGATTCCTGCCAATGACTGATCTTTGTTACAGAGAACAAGATATGGCACAGATAGTGGATTGAAAATAGATGGCATGCCATGTGCTCGAGGTAGCTTCGAAAGGGAACGGATTTCTCGGTGACAGGTTTCGTAAGAATTATTACCAAATAACCTTTCCTCGCCCTACATATGATTCAAACTACAGAACGATTAAAAATACTTTCTACTATCTTTTTTAAAAAAATATTTTTGATTTAAAACACTTTGATTAATTCAATCAACCTTGAGTCACATACCTAAACATATAATTCGAACTGCACTAGGGCCACAACACGCCAAATCATCACAAAAAAGGGACTTTTTCGACCATCTTAACTTTGTACGAAAATTCGTAGGATGGTAGATGACATGACAGGTAGTTATGCAAAGTAAAGTTTATCCGCGTGCGATGAGCACGCGCTGTAGGTAGCAAGTCACATTTTCGACCTACAGCACGAACTGAGGTGGGTGGTCAGTCCCACACTCGGCGGCCTTTACCTGCCAAGGTACCCAGGAATACAAAGGACACTCTGGTACTCAATTTGATAGGAGGCTGAGTGGATCTCAGAGCGCCAGGCATACGAACACTGCGAGAAAAGCTTACAGTGTCCTGACGGGTTTTGAACCCGGGCCGCCCGATTCGTAGTCAGACACGCTAACGCCTGATTTACGGTGACTCCTCATGTAGTAATGTACATATGTAAAATATTCGCCCTCAGTGATGCACGGCCGGTATTAATACAGCAAGGTTCCCAACATGAGAAAACAAGTAAAAAAAATATGCGCACAAGGTCATTAACAAAATATCAACTTGGATTCTAATTGTGGTAGACTCAATATTGATTTTCAAATTCCAGGTTTTTTTTTAGGTCAATTTTTCTACTTTTTCCAGATCATTAATTTATATAATTTTCTTCTTGCAAACAAACAAAAAGTCTTTATCAATTAAAATAAGCATACTAAGCACATATTATCTCTTTAAGAACATGAAAAAATAATATTTATGTACTAATCAAAATGTATGTTTTCGAGAGATTTCAAACAAGAAAAATAAAGTAGAATATTTCCCTATCAGAAGGTGGTTGAGAAAATTGTGCAGTAACAAACAAGCAAAGGAACAGTACAATCTACATGTATGATTGATATACTTTAATAGTTTGAATGAAAAATTAGTTGAGATCTATCAGATCCAAAATTTAGGAAATACAATTTACCTTTCTAGGGGCTCCATAGTCTAGTGATTAGAGTGTTGGACTCATGTCCGCGTGGTCCCAGGTTCAATGCCCGGCTGGAGTTCCACTTTTCGGCGTCCACCCAGCGTCGTGAGGCAAACTGGGGAGTCACGTGAATAAAGACATGACGGCCAGACTCGGTCTAGAAAGCCCCTGATACGCCTGTACGTGGTAAGGTGCGCGCAGTGCTGACCACACAGCCGTCACTCAGGTGGATGCAGTTCCACCAAACACGGACTGATGGCGTTGGGGCAGGCTCAGGGCCAAGTGATTATTATTATTATTAATTTACCTTTCTGCATGTAAACTAAGCAATACTGTTGTTAATAATAATAATAATAATAATAATAATAATAGTTAAAAATGAGGAATTCATGTATATGTAAAACCCAACTTCGAAACACTGCATATTCTTCTTGATGGAGAAAGGGCAGTTACTTTATTTACACAAATGCATTTATCCCATGTATTATTAATTTATGTTTATTTTAGCAATTAACCGACTAAGTTAAAGTTGCCTAAACTCAATAAATAAAATCAACTCAAATTCAATTGAATTTAACAAACTATTATGACTCAACTTAAAGTAACATTTTAATGTCATCCTCTTAAGTAGTTGCTTTAATATGAATTGGCTAGGCCTTTCGAAATGGCTCTAATTCCGTCTTCGGACCGCCGTAGAAATGTAATTCAAGTATGTCTGTAGCTTTTTGTGAGATATTGTTTGTCAAGTTTAATAAATATGTAAATGTAAGTACGTGGAAAGAAGTGCATTATTTATTAAAAGAAACACTTCAGTCCACTTGTAAAACCCACTAGTTTTAAATTACTCCGCTGTCACTGTTGCTACACACCAGACTTGTTAAAAAAAAAGTCCGAGCGGCTGCGGACATATTGGAAGAACTGTTGTCAAATTCCCCCCCATTTGTAGGTAAAATGTATTTAGGCCATACAACAAATTCCTGTTCGAGTATAAAAATTATGAAGGTTATGAATTATAAAAAATATTTTATGTACAATTTACAGGTAAACACAGATGTGTTAAAATTCGAAATGGGTTAATCCCGAATAAATAAGTGGAAACCTAAGAAAAGAGTACATCAGTAAATTAGCTGGTAGTAATATTTGCAATATGTCACATAATCTCACCAAAAAAAATTACATACTCCTCCCCAAAACATGATGATCATCGTGAAGATACCACCATTCGATTGCATCGTATGGCGAAGAAAATCAAACCATTACGAAATAAAAGTTGTAATTTCTACTGTAAGTTGGTCACATACAAAGCTTCTTCGACACCACATTTCATATATATATTCATGAGGACGAATCTGAGATATTTAAGCCCCTAAATCGGGCATTTTTCGCAAAGGGCCATGTTTGAACCCCGTAGAAAAGAGTGTGGATTTAGGGCCAGAAACTCAGTTGCGAGGTTTAATTATTACATTTTTTTTATATTTTCTTTTTAACTTCAGCCCAAAAACTTGGTTTAAAAATGAATTTTATACAATTCGTAACTCATTTTTCACCCTAATTTTTGGGATAAAGAAATTAATTTTCAGAAAAGGTGATTCTACATCTTCGAAGTACAGTTCAAGAGCTTCACAATGGCTTTTAATTCAGCTCTCTAGTTCTGGTGTTTTTAGATATTCAGGTTTCCGTACATGTCTACGAGAAAAAACGCCACCCGTCATGTTGGAAATATGGGCGCCCAGGGACATATAAAGGCATAACATTTCTGTCAAAAGTGGTTCTGATATCTTCAGGTATGTAGGAACCCATATACGATTTCTTCTTCTTCTAAAATGGTGATGTAACCAATCTCTCTAAACTTGGATGATTTGTCATAGAATAGCCCAATTACGTATGTTTCAGTTTCTGGCATAAAGTGTGAAGAGAAATGCTATTAACATTTCATTCTAATAATAATTTTCATAAAGGAATTTTGATCAATAAAAAAAGCTGTTTTAATAAATTGTTATATTGCTTTTACACGTATAAAATATACAATGTAAATTTAAACCTAGAAAAAGCATCCACACACAGGCTTGTTCCGTTCGAAGAAAACTGCGTAAACGGAAATTAATATCATTCCTTAAGCAAACAGTAAGTTTGTTTTACTATTACTTAAATAACACAATCTAATCTTCCTTATCTAAAATCACTAATGTATAAAATGGTCCACTTAGCGTGACTCAATCTGCTGGTGTTTTAATAAGACAAATCTTGGCAACATTTCTCTAGCTATAAAAGTAGCTCGTGGTTAAAACCTTTGCTTTCTAAATCAATACTACACGAACGTGGGTTTGAACCCTGGTAAGGTCAAGTATTTTTCCTACTAGTTAATAAGACACTAACTTCTCTTCATCAGATGGCAAAAGTATAGAATTTGCAACCGAGAGAGAGCGAGAGAAGCATTTCAGACCCATGGAAAGAACTTCTGTCTTTTTTACTGAAGAACAGTTCAGTATCTTAGTGACCCATCGTTAGTGGGGATCATGAACTTTGGAGATAGTGAATTTGTTGTCTGGCACCTTGAACCGACTTTGGATATAACAGCATTAACTTAATTTGCATTTAACGTTCACATATAATATACCGACGTTCTGTCAACACCCACCACTTCTCTGATGTTATAGTTTTAACATAGTAATTACTTATGTCCTGAAATGCTTGTATGAATACATATAAAACTGATTATTTTATTTAATCATTCATGCTTTGAGGAATATATCATAACATAAAAATAGATTTTCCAGAACGGGATTCGAACCCATCACCTCACGATTAGAAGCCACGCGCTCTACCACTGAGCTAACGTAAACACATCTATCTTATTCTTTCTGACAGAACTCCTTCTGAAGAGACATGACTGAATTTTCGGTGTTCAAGACAATGGCATTTATATCCGTTGCAAATGCTGCTGTTTTTCTCTCCTTTGTCTTGTTTATTGTACTATGAATGCGAGAAATATGTTTGCTGTCTTTGCTTTCATTGGAGATGATGATCTACGTATGAAAACGTAGGTGACAAAACCATCACGCGATCTGATGTATGCATAGTTTGGAAATACTGTATCATTACGTATTTCAATGGATGTTACTTTTTTCTACACTTAGTAACATTTCAAAATGTCTTATTGCACTTAAAAGAAGAAAACACATTTGCACTCCCCCCCTAATTTGGAAGGTTCACCCTACCTTTGAGGGCTGGAACCTGGCATCTTTGGTTTACTGTTTCCGAAAATACCCGAAGTTGGACTTTGAGAATTTTCAGCTCAAAACAACCCAATCAATGCGGTCAACCTTTTTGGAATAGAGTGTACATCTACGTATAAAACATCTTAACTCAACATGAGAGTAACCTCAGGCCCCCGAAATGCCTCAGGCCTTTCCAGGGGCGGCCAATTTTCTCGTCACCTGCTTATTCAAGCAGACTAAGTGAGCAAGGATTGGATCATCATCGGTTACTCCTAAACCACTCATATGTTAATCTTAGCAAAAAAAATTACACACACACTTAAATTACATCTCAACGACGCATGAAGATGGAGCGAGAGCCCTTCCGAACCTATCCAATTTATATTGAAGCAACTGCTTAAGACGACGACATTAAAAACCATACTTTATGGCGAATGTTGATATGGATCCTCTGTGGGTTTATTTGAACTCAAGTACTTGACAAAATATATATTAAAGTTAAGGTAATATCAAAACTTAGGTTAACATCAGACTCAAAGTACATAAATACATTAACCCAATTAGAAAATAAAACAAGACATACATGATTAGAGTAGAGGATAAGAGAAAGATGAAATGTGAAAAAAAAAAAGCATCAATCAGAAATAAGTATGGCTGATATAATAAGCGCGGGCACCCTCTGAGTCGTCACACCCGTACTTACGAAGTCTGAGAGTCCCTGAGAAGCTTCTCACAAATTCAATAAAGTTTCTTCTACACGTTTACAAAGTGGAATTCATAAAGTGAAAATTTAAGTTAAAAATAATGACTTCAAAAAAAGTCCAGGTTTACGCTAAATTCCAGGTTTTCCAGGTCAGTAGGCACCCTAGTAGAACATCTTGGTCTCTTCTTCAAGCTAAGCAAAAATACTTTTGATTAAAAAGTACTATTACAGAAAAATATTGCATTTTTCATTTCAAGATCACACGACGTGAAACACTTAGACCAGAGGTTTCCGAACTGGGGTCCGCAGACATTTCTAACATAAAAAAAAAAATAGAATATACGCTCATTTTCTCAAATTTTTATGTTCAAGCAACCAAAAGTTAAGAGATTTTTTTAAACAATAGCATTTCACTTTTAATGATTAGCTAACAATATATTCAATGCGTATTTCAAATAGCGTACAGTTTTTAATTCCCCGATGGTGTCCGCTATTCGGAAATTTCATTGTACGATCAGACAATGTACACGAACACAAGTAGTAAATACTTAGTCTCCTCACTCATACATAACACGCAGAAGTTAACGCAAAAGGGAGGGTAAAAATAAGAAAATCACATAGTATGAAACCGGAATGAGAAGCATGTGCAAGAAGTTCGTAAAGCATCCGCTAGATTATACTAGTTCCGCAAACATAAGCGCTAACTGTGGATGTATAGTGGTACCACTATAACAATCGCGCTCCGCTTTTTATTTGTCCGTAAGAATGATATTACTCTTTTTCTTAGATCACTTTCCGGTCTTGGTGTTGTTTAGCTCTGGCCGTAGCTCACACACAGTTATTTACGCATGTATAGCTATTGCAGTGTGTTCTAACATGGATTGTTGGATTAAGTTCAGTTCTAAGAAGCGTCCTTCAGATATTCAAAATATTGCAGGTCTTAGTGACATCAAAAACTTAGGTTCTTCAGAGACTGAAAATGTTGCAAGCCCAATGGATGTAACGCAAAGAAGATACCTGTGTGGAAGGAAAGTGGGTTGGTTACTATTCTAAAACTGTAGCGCATTTTCAGTGTGGGTTCATTGCTGTATCCACAGATAGGTATGAGTAGCAAAGAAGGTGCCATCAGGTGTTGCCTTGACGAGTTAATTCGGGTTGTGAATTTCATTAAACCACGCCTTTGAATTCTCGGTGAAGAAGTTGAGAGTAGCCACAAGTGAGTTAATGCACTGTGAAGTAGTGAAGTAAGATGGCTTTCCCGAGGAAGGCCATTGAGTAGATTAGTTGAACTGAGGGATGAAGTCCAGCTCTTTTTGTTTGATTTCAACTTCAAACTTCGACAGATTCCAACTACCTTAACTGGATTTTTAAGTTATCATACTTTGCTGATATCTTCAACAATCTGAATGCACTCAATTTAAGCATCTAGCATCACTATTCTTCAGGTTCGAAATAAACCAGAGGGAATGTTATAAAACTGAAACCCTAGATTAAGAGTTTAGACTTTGAATCTTCGAACAATTCCCTTCCATGGCAGAGTTCGTTTAGATGTCAGAAGAAAATGTCCCAAAGGAGATCCTCAATTGTGTGTGCAACTAAGGGAATATTTCCAGGGGACGGGTCAAAGTGACATGTGGATAAGAAATCCATTTGCTGCTGGGCTATCAACGAACTTCTCTCTTACGCCACAAGAAGATTATTCTTTGAAAGACCTTCAACTAACACTTGATTAAAATTTCAGTTTTCACAATTGCAGCTATCTGACTTTTAGTTATATGTCATGCATGAAGACTATCCAGAGCTCTCAAGAAATTCTTTGAAGCACTTAACTGTGCTCCCCACTACTTTGACTTAATATTGAAGTTAACACACATTGCAGAGATAACTGTTCAAAATCAGTTTCATTGTTCACATTAAACTATGTTTGGTGTTACTGATATTATAATTTTGACGAATTTGTACCATATTTACGGTCTACTCTATTTCAAAACTGAGTGAAATTTTAATTTTGTTCTCAAGGGGTCCGCGGACTGGAAAGTCTGGGAACAGCTGACTTAGACCATTTTATGTAAAAGTATATTATCTAGTTAAACTGAACCTATCTTTGGTGCAAGTTTCATTTTGGGATGATTTCGGGAGCAACGAACAATATTCAGCGTGCACTTGAACCCTTCTTGCACTAAACATGCTTCGATGGCAAGCTGAGACATATCTGAAACTAACTCTCAGCGTGTAATTCCCGCCTGGTTGTAATTATTGCGTGGTAGATCAGTAGTAGAAGGGGCTGGTACAATTTTGTGTAGACATACACTTCTGTGAGAAGCAGGGTCGCCACCCTTCCCAATTTTTTTGTAGGGACCGCTTCGACTTTTGACCCGATACAATAATATTCGTCGGGACACAGATTATTCCGGTTTTCACCTTTCAGAGTTGAAGTATAGAAATATTTTATTATTTGATATGTTTAATACTATAGGCAGAAAACTACACTTATTATTTCTGTCAGCCATACATTTTCTGTTCTAATTTGAAAGCAATTCTTTGCGAGCAAGGCATATTTGTCAGTTTGTAGCACAGAAGATTTAGCCCAAGGAGTACCCATGCGTTGAATTGTCGAAAAATGTTTATTTTTTAATTGTTCAGTTGTTACTTGGCCTGTTTGTCAGTTCTTTGTTACTTTGAACAATTAAGATTGTTTTCAGTGTTACTAATAAAGACCCTTCGGGTTAGTTATTAAAAATCTGAAATTAAAATTAATCCTACATCTTAAGAAGCGTAGGTAAAACGTCAATATCTGACTTAATAAAAAAAAAAATTCTCAACGTCACTACGCCCTTTTTACTGACGGGGTGAAGGTGAATTTTAAAAATGCGAGTTAAAAAGTTCTGGTCAATAATACGAAAACTGTATTTTAGCCAAAGCAGTAGTAATTTTTAACTTCGGAAGAAGTTTAGGATGGTAATAAAATAAGGTAAAGCTTACAAATGGTAAAATTTTTGCGTGGAAGTACCCCTACCTCCAGATCCCCGATATAGAGCTTGTCTCAATTATATCGGCAATCCTGGTGAGAAGTGTGTGAAACAATGCATACGAAATACGAGGGGCATTCAGAAAGTAATGCCTCCAAGCCTCTGAACTGTTTATCATTAATGCACTGATGTTTAAGCTATAAAATGTCACTTGTTTCACCTTCCTCTCTCTTCTCGTTCCAGAGTAATGGAGCAATCCATGGCATCCAGTGGTGGCGTCCGGTTGAAACAGCGGGCTGTCATTGAATTTCTGACTGCGGAAAGTTGTGCGCCCACCAACATTCATCGCCGTATGACTGTAATTTACGGGGATGCCTGTGTTGACGTCAGCACTGTGCGGAGGTGGGCAAGGACTGTGAAAGACCAAAATCCAACCGCATCAAATCTCCATGATCAGCACCGAAGTGGACGGCCCGCAACGGCCTCTGATGACGACCATCAATATCAGGTGGACGAGTTCATTCGGGGCAATCGCAGGATCAAGCAACACGAGATCGCAATAACGCTCGCCATTTCCATTGGTTCAGTGAACCACATCATTAAGGACTTTCAGCGTTACAAGAAGATGTGTGCTCGTTGGGTACCACGGCAACTGACGCCTGACATGAAAGAGTCGAGGAAGAGAATCTGTAAGCAGCTGCTCCTGCGACATGAGCAGGAAGGTGACGACTTTCTTCGCAGAATTGTTACTGGCGACGAGTCGTGGACACACCATTACGACCAGGAAACGAAGCGTCAGTCGATGGAGTACCGCCACACGTCCTCTCCTCCACCAAAAAAATTCAAAGTTGTTCCATCTGCTGGCAAAGTGTTGTCGACCCTCTTTTGAGATTGGGATGGGGTCGTGCATACTGAATTTCTGCGAAACGGTCAGACAATAAACTCAGATCGCTACCCTAAAGCGACTGCGGGCCAGATTGCAACGCACTCGCAAAGATAAACAGGCAATTCTGCACCACGACAATGCTCGTCCGCACACAAGCCACAAAACTCAGGAAGCACTGCAGCCTGAGGTTCACGGACATTCTGCCTCATCCTGCCCATAGTCTGGATGTTGCGCCCTGCGACTTTTGGATCTTCCCCAAACTTAAGGATCACCTTAAGGGCCAACGGTGCTGTTACCGCCCATACAATTAATTTTATCTTATCTTATCTTAAGGGCCAACGCTACAGTTGTGACGCGGAGGTGGAAGCAGCAATTCGGCAATGGTGTCGCCAGCAGCCACCACAATTCTTCGTCGATGGCATGAAAAACCTTGTTTCGCGTTGGCGCAAGTGTTTTTCCCGTAATGGGGACTATGTTGAAACATGATGCCACAATTTGTAGCTGACATTGCAAGCTTTCCACTGATACCTGTATCGGTGCTATCTGTCAAACACAAATAAAGGTATCACCTTGGAGGCATTACTTTCTGAATCACCCTCGTATATTAATGAACAGTGCTGAAACCCATTTGATATGAAAGGACGTACCAACAGTAGGAAATAACTAAGGAATTGTGTAGCCATGGATAATAGAAAACTTCCCCCATTTGACGAGTGATCAAATGATTTGTGATAATGTAGGAAAAAAATTAGCTTAAATAGGAGAAAACAAAGATTATATTCTATCATGATTGGTAAGCCGGAGGGAAAGGGGATGTTGGGAAGATCGAAACGTCGTTGGGTAAAAGCGATCTTTGAGAGATAGAACATCAACTATCAAGAGGAAAAGAATGAACGTATTACAAAATGAAAGAAACACACTGCATTGGGACGATAAGCATAAAGCCGAAAATCGGAATGGATGGCCACCCTGCTACTCAGAGAAGGGGGTATATGTCCACAGAAATTGTACCAACCACTTGTACTACTGGTTTACCACAAACAGCTACAGCCAGACGGGAACTACACGGGGCGTGACAGACTATCAAGCATACAACTTGCCACCTAAGATTGTTTAGTGCAAGAAGGGTTTAAGAGCAAATTTAATATTTTTCGTAACTCCTGTTCCCAAAGTCATCCCAAAATGAAACTTGCATTTAACTATATATGAAGACACACATTTTTGATATTCAATGTCAAAGTTTAGGTCATGTGACCTTAAAATCAAAATGCAATATTTTTCTGTAATAATATTTTTTTTAAATCAAAAACTATGTTTCCTTAGCCTCAAAACAGGCCCAAGATGAATTTTCTAACAGAATTAGAAACAAATGTACCATTAAAACTAGCTAATAATTAGGTGTACCTGGCTATCAGCTGAAAATAAGTTTTATCTTGACTTTCATTACCAGTGGCTCATTTTCATCTTTTTAATTACTTTCATGATCTGTATACATACCATATCAACACCTTTTTCAAACACTACAGTGAGTGTTTGTCTAAAGGTGTTGATAGTACGCGTCCTCTGTAGTTTTTGTAATAAAGTGTAGTGCATAAGCCTTCTCAGCGTGTTTTAATTACAATACACGTCACCATCAACATTAAACAGCGTGCAGTTAGAAGTTTTCTACATCAGCCTCGGAAAGCTCTACATTAACTGAATTCAGCATCAACTGACCAACAAGATGCTCGAGTGAGTGAAATAGGGCTTTGAAATCCATCAAACATTCTACGAAGGAAGTCCCCAAATTCACTACATAAGCATCATAACGCGTGAGGAATCTAGAATTTACCTATAACCTAGGGTAAAGATAAAGCTGTCCCCTGTGCGGTACGCAAGCGCTGTGAGCGGTGCATGAGGGATGTAGAGGTAGCGCCCCCACATATTCTCGATCTACGGTACGTGGTGAGGTGGGTGGTCCCACGCTCGACCGCCTCTACCTTCCCAAGATGCCCAGGAATACCAAGGACACTCTGGTACTCAATCTGATAGGAGGCTGAGTGCACCTCAGAGCGCCAGGCATGGATTTGAACCCGGACCGCTCGATTCGTAGTCAGACGCCCTACCTGAGCCACGGCGACTCTTAAATAGCTAGGGTACTAACATAATTCACCGACAAACTTCGGGAAACAAATAATACATTAAGAAATAAGGAAGAAAGTGTTAGTCATCGGGATGAAAATTCCGCCATCTTCCGGTGCTGTAGAAAGTATGGGAAACCTATTTCCAATATAAGTAACTGGAGCTGAAGCGGTATGTTACTGTTAAAGACTTCATCCAAAAATGCATCTAAACTTGTGCAATGTCTGCGCAAGAGATTTCTCAAAGAGGTGATCTTCAGAGACGTTATGAATTTGATTTTAAATTTTTTATTGCTTTTTCCACCAAATTTGGTTTAATTAACAACTTTCATGAATTGTTATTGCAATTGATATCTTTAATAAGATTCTCTTGAATTCATTACTGTTCTTGTGCAGCACCCCTAATTCTTGGAAAAGAAATGGGTCAGGGTGTGAAAAAAAAAAAACCAGCCCACCTGGACCCAGGAGGGTTTTATTAGGCTTTTTCGGGTTTGATTGTTTTTTTCCGGGTTCTGGAAACAAAATGTATATGAATGTAAACGTAAAGATGTGTACAGACTTCAGAAGGTACAGGTGTGTCACTATTGTGGAATCGGGAGGCTTGGAGTGGGCCTGTTCTGTATAGGGGTGACCTCACTTCAAGATATTTGCACTAGATTAAAGCCAAGATACTTATAGGTCCCACCATTCACAGGGCGAGACTGAGGAATATTAGGGAGAACCCATATTCGGGATGGTCTCACTGATCCGCCTGAGGAGGGTCTTCTTTTACATTGAAGTTCTTTATAAAGGAAACTTTGGCTCAGGCCGAATGAGTGATGGGAGAATTGATGGAATGAGGAAAGTGGGAGGGAAATGGGTGAAACCCAAGCACACGGTGTTTGTTAACCACAAATACCAGATGGCACAGGTCGGGATCGACCCAAGGACCCCACGCACCAGAGGTAAGCGTCTACCGCAGTGCCACCATGGCCCGAGCAGGGTCTGAATTGCTGCTCAACCTTCCCAGTACAACTTGGGCGTCCGGAACACCAACTACCAGACCATAACATCGCCGATTTCGAATCGGAAAACTGGTAGGCACGTGGGTTCGAACCCAACGGCGAACTATTCTGACTGACCTTCTCCAGGGTTTCCCGTCAGTTTCACCAGGTGAATGCTGAAATGAAGAAAGTGGACCTTAACAAAGGTCCCACTAAACTGGAATAGTTTCTTGTATTTCAATATCACAAAGCTTTTAGGTGATCAATATAACATGGTTTTTTATATATCAATATTATTCTAGAGTTAGAATGACAGTCGTGATTGCATTCTAACAATGCAATGGTTTTCATTATTATGCACTTCTGTGAAGATCCCTTATTTAAAAACAAAAATTAATGGAAAAAATCCACTTGGTTCTATTGGGCTGGACCCACCTGGCAAACCCTGAAATGGGCTCTCCAAATATACTCCAATATTCTATCACGCTCATTTCCCCAGTGAAGCTGATGCCCTTTAATTCTAGTTTATAGTTCTTCCTGTCTGACCAATATAAGTTTCCCACAGTTAAGATTGATTTTGTATACACCTGGGGCTCATACAGCAAGTTGTCTTCAATGGATCGTATCTTGCGGTGGTATAATAAACCTGTAGTGGTTATTCGAAGTAATTCTCTTTATAATTAACCACTTCTGATACACTGTGTTTAAAATATTTTAAATGTATCTTTATTTCGCAGAATGTAATGTAAAATCAAGGTGTAAAGATATGCATATACCGCTCTATATTGTGGCCTTGTACTCACATTACCCTTAATTTTGCATTCTACGCATCCGAAATAAGGAAAATAGCAACATGGTATCAAACTAACTAATACCAAGTATTACCTTATTCTATATTATTTTCAGGCAACCTAGTTGAAGGTCCTGAGAGTATAAAATCAGTTCGAATTGTGGGAAAGTGTATACGGATCAAACACGAAGAATTATCGAAACTAGAAGATTACGAGCTACAATGAAAAAGCTTGAATAAATTTTCTACTAATGAACAATGGCCATTCAGCGCTAAACCTATAACTCAACGACAAAAAACTAAATGGTGCTAAGGTATCAACTAATCTTTGCCACGTAATATCAATTATGGAAAGTCCTAAACAAGAGGATGAGTTCATCCGCCGACGATACATCAGTACGGAAACAGTAATAGACTAATTACTATCACGATAACAATATTTGTACTAAAATATGTTTTCAGCCTACACAGAACATTATCCTTTATCAAAACAACATGAACTGCTACATAATTTCCGTTCATTAGTGCGACATGTTTCTCAAATCTGACAACCCAGGAAGAAAAACTTCCAGGATCTGAAATTTCCCAACCACACGCCCATTTCGATGCTATGGGTTAATATGTACATCTCACCTGCCGGTACGAAAATCCCTGAATCCCTGTTCACAGTGAAAAAGAAGAAAAGCTCAAACCGGTGACGAGATATATCAAGTGTGAAGTTGATTGCCGGTATTTCGCCTATGCATTAAAAAAAAAGTCATCTTAATATGCTTTTGGCGCATTTTAATTTGTATTTAAGAACTGAAAGCTACTAGGATTAAGACCTTCAACCAACAAAACTCCACCAGAAAAAGATAAAATGAATTTTATGGGCGGTATCAGCACATTCTCTTACGCTCGTCCCGAGAACAAAGTGCTGATACCGCCCATAAAATTCATTTTATCCAACATAGTCTTGGGGGGGCTGGCTGCTGCTTTCTTGTGGGGCCCAAGACAATCTAAACCACTTCTGTTATACGATACTGAATCGACATCAAACATGTTACCGGTACTTTCCTTCTTTCGGATGTGTAGAATGCAGAATGTTTATGTAAAATCAAAGGAAGATTTGAATGCACGGATACAATGCATACCGGAGTATGTGTCCTTGCACTTACATCACCTCTTGATTTTAGATCACAGAATGAATAACATCTCAACTACATCCAAAGCAAAATTAGAGAAGCAGTTACTGTATCGTTAAGCTATGGAAAAACCTAACGCGGTGATTAGAGTGAACTGGGCTTGGACTGTAGTCAAGAGTGTAGAATACTGAGCCCTCTTCCGATATATATGACGTTCAAATGAGAAACGATTCACTGTAGATTTGTCCCCGCGGTCAAGTTATTAGAACACATTTAAGAGAACCAAATTCAACCTAAACTAACCTAACCGTCTGTAATGAAGGGATCCAGAAACCTACAACCGTTACCCAACACTGCACCAACTACTCAATCTAAAAACAGTGAATTGACCAAATGGTATAAAAACTAAGCAGCAGAATAATTTTTAAAACGATATGGTACGTTATATGCTATAGTTCAGTTTGTGGCAGCCAGCTATTGTGCCATAATTTGCCATGTCATAGATGTGTTTGCATAAATTATTTAAATCGATTTCTGTAAGGTGGTCAAGAATTTACGTACTTACCGGCAAAAATCTATTTGTCCTTGAGTTTCACTTCTGTAGCGAACTTAAGATAAATACCGGAATGTCGTCACACCTGACTGCACATAGAGAATATTAACAAATCAAGAATTAAAAGTTACTGGACGTAAACATTGCTTGTCTTGACTGAGTGTTGTTAACCATAACGGTACAGCATTTTGTTATTGTATAGAATCACATACAGGTTCCTTCAATAACTGTACTATTATGCTTATCTTACGCTACATTATATACGTACGTTTTGTCAAGATTCTCCTCCATGTTTACAGTCACTTTCTGCTATTCTATGCGCGTTTACTGTCCAAATTGGTACGACCAAACGTATGAACCTTCTAATCGATTTAGAACAAAAGCATTATTCTTTCAATTTCTACATGATACACATTTCTAAACAAAGTGCTATCTTTCACTTATCAAGTATCATAAACAAAATACCGGTGTCCAATACTGATCAATTGTAAATGCTCCAGTTTCACGCACAGAAGGCTACGAAATACTGCCATAGCAAGCCATTGCATCTTTTTTTTTTTTTTTTAATCCTCAACACTGTTTTACACCACTATGCTCTCCCAAAATAGTATTTGCAGAACTCTAAATCGCTGAAGAATTATAACTACAAAACGTACTAATTTTATCACACAACAATACACCTTATACACAATTACGATTTCAAATTCACTATACACACTGAGAGCACCGCAGCTACCTCCAATTGAAAATCACAGGAAGTGCAATCGCACAACCTCTTACTAGCAGTATTCTTACCTTTCAAGAGACAGAACGTCCAAGAAATTGTAAATAACTGTAAAATTGACTCAAGTGTTCCATCGTGCGCAAAATATAATTCAGAAAATCAGGCAAATTGACGATTTTCACTTATATTTATAACAATACGACCGCAACGCATAGGTCAGCTAAATTACACATCCGTGGATGGTAAAATGAAGCCGCTCTTCCCGCGTATTTTCCCCCTTTCTATTGGTAGATTCAAACACTATCGACAGTGCGGAAAATAAATGCATGCGTAATGCTTCATTTTAAATCGTTAATTAAATAAAATTCGTTAGTGATTTTGTGTAACCAAGCCAACAAAGTAATACAAATCTCAAAAGTATTTCCAGTTCTCGATCAAGAAAAACCCTTCTGAATAAAAAAAATCCAACCTCATGTCAACATTAAGCTCATTAAAATTCATCCATGAACCAATACAAGAATATCATTTATAATGCGAATCACGCGTCTAAGGTACTTTCAAAAGCGACAGATACTTTAAAAGAAGCTTAGCCGTATCCAATTGTATCGAACTTAGAATTTCCTTTTTTTGTTTTGGCAATGACTTTTCATTGGTAATATTTTCAATAAACTCCCACACAACAGAAAAATATTTCAAAATATATTCTTAAAACATTTTAGGATTATTTTTTTTAAATCTTGAGTCTTCAACCCGGCAGCGGTCACGCTGTAAATCCACCTTAAAGAGTTCAGCAGAGATCTGTGTGGTGTACCCCACGTCAATGTTTTATTATTTGCATCTCTTTAGTATTTTAATATTTTGAATTAGATTTTGTAATTGTTTTCCATGGAAATACAGTTTATTATGTTGTGTTGAAGTGTTTCTCAACAACATTAAGAAGAAACCCTGCAAAATAAAAGAAAAAAAAGTAATTCTAAGTTTCTAGTTGATTTGTACGAAAACTTTCTTGCAAGATCTAAATATATTTTTGTCATTGATATTGCTTATTCAACAGGATGATAAAATCATGTGGAAAGCTTTTGATTATAAATAAAAACTTGCGTGTCACTGGGAAATGTTACCTTATTGTCTTCAAATAGTCCTCGGCCTCGCATATTAATGTTCTCATGTTTTCCTTAAATGGACATCTGAAATATTGAGGCATCTATGAGTTACATTTTATGGCTAAAACATAATAGGCATAGGCCTATGTGTAGAAACTGCTTTTCAGTTGCTAACCTAACAAACGAATTACTTTTTGTTTATCAAAATAACGACATATTGGGGGGGGGGGAGCAACATACGGTATCTACTATAGAAGAATTTGGAAATAATAAGATATTTCAGCAGCACTCCGAACTTCAAGCAACTAACATCGTTTTTCTTTTGAGAATTCTGTAAACACAATGTGAATTGGCTAAATGTTTAAGAAATTACAGAAAATAAAAAAAACTCCTTGGTTAAAACCGTTGTTTATATAATTTAGAAAACTAATTTTAATATATTAATGGAATATTCTTGGAGTGTTTCGTTATGTAACTCATAGGCAAGTAAATACTTTCAAACAGCATTTAAAATATTTTAAAGTAATTTAAAAATAAATCCTTCGTCCATTAAGGAAATGCTTTTAAAATATTTTTCTAAATCATATGCACGATATTTCTAAATAGAGGAAACTAGCCTAAAACGATTCAGAAATATATTTATTACAATTAAGTAAGACAAATATTGTATGAAAAATAAATCTGCTACAAGAAGACTTCGTTTTTCAAGTTTTTTAATAGATAAACTACTTTCCTTGTGTGGTTTTGTTAGAAGAGTTGTTCTTATCAAATTAATTAGCCGGTGATTAATTGCCAAATATTTAAAAACAAAAAAGCAATACCCCCCCAAAAAATCCTAATGTCAGGGGTAAAAATTTCGTAAGTCAATAGTTAAGATAAGAATTTCTTCTATTCTTCAAACAAATTGTGATGGACTTCTACTCATATTTGTCGTTGAAGCACTAGGGAAATGTAGCAGTACCATATATTACGCTACATTTCAAATAATTTTAACACTGCAACTTACAAAATAATTCAAGAAAACATTACTTTAAGGAAAGAAAGACAGCGAAACCTAGTACTGAAATCCTTTATAGCTCCCTGAAAATGAAATCTCGCAAACTAATTGTTTTGCTCTTTCCAGTAAACTATCACATTTTGCGTGATTCCATAGATAGCATATCTAGTATCGTATCCATGGCTATCCAGCTGTAGATCAACTGTACAAATCTCCAACTTCACTTGGCGTTATTACTTTCAAACCCAATAGAATTATGGTTTTAATCATGGAATCCGTGTTACTATCTGAAAAGTGTCGTTTTGCTTCGAGACTAACTTTGTTTCGCATTGCGCCAATTCTTGAAACATGTTTTTCTTTCATGTCTTGAATGCAAAATTCGATGTCAAATCAAGTTTGATGTTGACCGTTAATATAATAAAAAAAAAAAAATCCGAAATTTCTTTTTTCAGATTTATTAGAACCTGGTATCATACGGCATGATATCTTTCGATAAGATGAATGCTGTAGAGCTTAGTTTCGAAATCACGTTCCTACCCATAGCAGCAAACTGATTTTAAAATAATTTACATATCGATTTTTAAAAAATCTGAACCATCCAAGAAGTAATATTTCCAAAATATATTTTTAAAGCATTTTTAAGATTATTTTTAAAGGAATCACTATTTTTAAAAAATCATATTTTTAGAAGAATATTTTGGAAATATACTTTTAGTATTTTCATTGTATGAATGTTCTTACGTAACTTACATCTGGCACCTACTTTCAAATTTTTTTTAAAGCGTTCTAAAGTAATTTTTAAAAATATATATATGATCGTAAATCCATTAACTGCAAGAACCTTTAAAACATTTCCGAATATATTTTCTGAATTATCTAAGCCAGCGTTCCGCAAACTATTTTCAACTGTGGACCAATTTGATTAATTAAGAGGTTCTACTGACCACCCTATTCTCGCCCTCTTCGAAGACCATTTATATATATATATATGCCCGGGAAACTGGCTCAGGACCGGCAAACCGAGACTGTCGTCCCAAAAGGCTTCTTCCACTAGCTGGGAGGAGACCCCTCTCTATTGCTAAGGCTTAAGGGAACCCAACGGGGTAGAAGCCTAATGTCCAATTCATACATTCACGTCGTGGGGCCTGTTAGTATCCAAGCAACTGCTTGGCGAACGACCATTGAAGGGCAGCTCACCAACCCGTATTAGCAGGCAGCGTGGTGAGTCAAATGTCTGCACCCCTCCTTTCTTATCACATGATGGTACAACCAAGAGGACAGCCTCGGAGGACGGAATGCAGCTTGCAATGGTAGCGGTCAGTCCTCCAGGAAGTCAGAAGGTCTAAATGCCCGGGTTTGGACTGTAGACTGCTTGGACACCGACACTGTAACTCGATCGGACCTATTCGTGGCGACTCTTAACTGTAAGTCACGTGAAGGAAAGAACAAATTAGAAGAATTGGAGAATGAACTGAAAAGGATCAAGTGGAATATCATAGGACTATCAGAAGTGTGGAGAAAGAATAAAGAATAGTTGAAACTACCGTCAGGGCACATGTTCTACTTAGAAGGAATAGAAAAACGGAAAATCGACAGGGGTTGGCTTTATAATTAATAAAGACCTGAAGTCACGGATCACAGAAATTGAAGGAATTTCAGATAGAAAGATAGAATCGCACGAGTAATCATAAAGATAAACAAGAGATACAATATAGAAGTTATTCAAGCATATGCTCTAAGAACGTCACATCCGGAGGAGGAAGTCGAAGACCTATACGAGGAGATACAGAAGATTTTGGATAGCAGCAAATCACATTACAAAATTGTGATGGGAGACTTCAATGCGAAAGTAGCAACTAAGCAGAGCAATGACACGAAAGTGGGAAACTTTGGATTTGGCAAAAGAAACAAGAGAGCAGATAAATTAGTGCAATTCTTAGAAGCAAACAGACTGTTCATTTCAAATACATTTTTCGAGAAACCGCCCCAGAGGAAGTGGGCATGGAAAGACCCAAATGGGACCAAAAACGAAATAGACTACGAAAATTCTGCAAGACGTGCCTGTTCTGAACAGTTTCAAAATCTCGAGTGATCATAGAATGGTGAGATGTAAGCTGAAACTAAATACTAGACTTGAGAGAAAGAAGCTTATCAGAGGAAAACCGCCATTTTTAGATCTGGAAAATCTAGGGAAAAACAGAGAGATATTCGAGATAGAACTAAGCAACAGATTTAGCGCCTTGGAAGAGTTAGAGAATGAAGAAGACATCAATAGCAGAAATAAAATACTGACCGAGATAATAAGAGAAACAGCCAAGGAAATAGCAGGCACCAGAAAGAAAAAAGAAAGCAAAATCTCAGAAGAAATTAAACACTTGATGAAGAAAAGAAGGGAAATGAAAGAAGAGGAAAATTACATAAAGAGGATTGAATATATATATATATATATATATATACCTAAATAAAACTAGAGAGAGGTAAGGAAGAAAATTAGAGAGGATGTAGGAAGATATAACGAAAATCTTGTTAGAAATACAATCGAAGAAAACAAGAGCCTGAAGAAAACGAAACAACAGCTCATGATAGGTAAAAAGCAAATAATTGCAGTTAAGAGACCAGACGGGACCGTAACACGAAATAAGAAAGAAATTATAAAAATATTTGAAAATTTCTACAGAGAATTGTACTACTCTAAAGAAGAACTAGAAAATTAATATTTAGAAGAAAATGATGTAGACGACACAGACGTAATGAAAGAAAAAATGGATAAAGTACTTCAAGTGATGAAGAACGGAAAATCGCCAGGAGAAGATGGACTCACTGCAAAGACGTTTAAATGGGGAGGTTAAAGATGAAACTTGCCAAACTATTCTCAATGTACTGAGGAAGAGAGAAATACCCAGAAGTTGGAATAACACAATTATTATTTTATTGTACAAGAAAGGGGACAAAGAACGCGTGGAAAAAATACAAACCAATTAGTTTTGCTGTTAGTTCTACACAAAATGTTCACCAAAGTTATTTTGAATCGTATTGAACGAGACTTAGATTTTAACCAGGGAAGGGAACAAGCCGGATTTCGTCGTGGATTTAGCACAATGGACCACATACAAACATTGAATGAAGCTATGGAAAGGACTAATGAATATGGACTTCCACTATACTGGGATTCATAGATTTTGAAAAAGCTTTCGATTCGGTCTCTTAGGCAGCAGTACTTAAATCACTTGAACATCAAGGCATCGAAAGTGCATACATCAAGTTACTGCGAAACATTTACTCGACTGCTACCTCTGTTATTAGACTACATCAAGAATGTGACAAATTTAAAGTTGGAAAAGGGGTAAGACAAGGAGATTCAATTTCTCCAAAACTGTTTTCAGCTGTCCTGGAGAGAGTGTTCGAAAATTTAAACTGGGATGAAGTTGGAATAAAGATCAATGGCGAATATCTTCATCACCTACGATTCGCTGATGATATAGTCCTGTTTGCTTCAAGTGCAGAAGAACTACAAACCAGAATGGAAGAACTGAGTAACGAGAGTTCGAAAATAAGACTGAAAATGAATTTAAATAAAACAAAAGTAATGTACAATCAACATGCTGCAAAGAAGGAAATAAAGATAAATGGTGAGACAGTAGACAGTTGATGAGTATATTTACCTGGATCAGCTCAGAACAGCGAATGCCAAGTTGACGGGTGAAATAAATAGAAAATTAAAATGGCGTGGACTCCGTTTGGAAGACTACACCTTATTTTTAATGTGTCTGAAGGGTGAAGTTTATAATCAATGTGTCTTACCTATAATGATGCACGGCTGTGAAACTTGGACATTGCATCTGCAAATGACTTAAGGATTAAGAGTCACACAAAGAGCAATGGAGAGATGCATGCTAGGAATAACTAGGAGGGACAGGAAGGCAAATTAATTGATTCGCGCAGAAACAAGCGTACACAATATAATCAACATTGCGAAAAAGATGAAGTGGAGATGGGCCGGTCACATAGCTAGACGAACAGATGGAAGATGGACGACAAATGTACTACATTGGATTCCTAGAGAAAAGAAACGACCGAGACGACGTCCAAATGCAAGTTGGGTAGATGAAATGAAGCGTTTTTTAGTAGCTACATAGATGAGATTAGCATCAGACCGAAATATGTGGAAAGAAAAGGGGAGTCCTTTTTCCAGCAGTGGATAGAAAATAGCTGGATATTATATTATTGTTTTGAGTTGTTATTAATACCAGTACACTAATATTTTTCAAACTAACTTCACGGCTTACGGAACTCGAAAGTTCATCGCCGCAGTAACAAACATTTGCCATAGGATTCTTTCATGTGCAAGATCAAACCAGTTTTCATCTCGAACCCCTATCTCTCGAAGATTTCTAATATTGTTCTCTCAACCACGTCTAAGTCTTCCCAACCATCTTTTTCCCTCCGACTTTATCAACCACGATGGAATATAGTATTCGTTTCACCTTCATCCGAGCTAAATGGCCTGCCCATCTTCAAACAGTAGTAATTAATATTCCCTTAATTTTATATTAGCATTCTGTTCAATAACTAAATGCCATCATGAATATTTTATAGACCTCTAAGCCATTTACTTTTCAAAATAGAAGTTTTGCCACATCTACCATTCTTGTATACTTCACCCGCAAAAGACCTTGTCGACCACGAACAGGTCGTGCTTATCGTCACACGAACAAGAGAGAGAACAATTCACCAGTTTATGAAAAGTCATTGTATTCTTACGGGTCCAGACGAAATTTTTCTTTCTGATTCTCAACTATTGAATTTAATTAGCCTTTATTGCAGGGCGAAGTTCAGCACACGCTGTTCTTCCACTTAACCCAACTAACAAGAAAATACATGTTGTAATAAAATACAGAATATATTAAAAAATACTAAACAAAGTAGTGTAAGGTACACTAGCGTCCTTACATAAATTATACATAAAAACACATAGATTGTAGTTGCCATTGCATAAGCCAAGATAAAAGAATAGAAACAAAAGAAAGAAAGGGGAAAGGATGGAAGTACAGGGGTTTCGTAACGATTTAAGTATGATCCTAAGTACTGTTTGTTGATCTCTGCTTCTGGAGCAGAAACTTTGTTAACTCTGATTTAAATCGTAGTTGTTGTATTGAGCTATTGGCTTTGGCAATGAGTTCCACGCCCTGGCAGCAGTAACAGGGAAGGCACCAGCAGTCTTAGATAAACAGTAACAGGGAACATCTAATAAGTTGGAATTTTGAGTTGAATAAGAATGGTAGGATGACCGAGAAACTAGTTTATTTAATAGATAGTCCGGCAACTTGTTCCTTAGGATTTTCTGAAGTAAACAGCAGAGACGTAAGTACCTTCCTCTGGACGTGTTTAACAAATTAGCATTGTTTAAGTAGTACAGTACATGTCCAGATTTCTTAAACCCATAGAGAAACCGAATAGCTGCATTCTGTACACTTTGAATCGCACGCATATTAATGACGGATAAGAGTGGGCCGTATACTGCATCGCAATAATCGAAGTGTGGGAGCAGAATGGTTAACGCAAGATGTAGTTTAGCGCTCTTATTGAAATAATGTTCTAATTGTGTATAAACCTTTTGTACAAATTGTGGTTGTGTGAGCATTCCAGTTGAGGTTGTGATCCATGTTAAGTCCGAGATTTGTCACTCCTTGAGAATAAGATATGGGGAAATTGATAACTTTGATATTTACGTCATTGGGAGTTATAGTTTTCAGATTATTTCTAGTTCCAATTACAGTGTAGTTACACTTGCTAGGGTTGTGTCATACGCAACTATACTGTGTCATAAGCAAACCTCTTGAATTTGATGTACTCCGTCTTTTTCTTGACTACTGCTCACTCTAGTGTAGACTCAGAGAACCAAAAGTATAGACCTCGAAGAACATCTGTGGATTTTGTAAAGATTTTGTGTGTCATAGGGTTTGCAGATTACAATGGTATAAGACTTATTCCTTTATTTATAAACTCAAGTAAACATGTTTAAATTTAGCATTAATCCAAAATATTTATTAAAAATCAGAAAAAAGCTAACATGAAATTTCAGTTAGTAAGTGGGAAAAAAAAATCGTGGGAAACGATCACCCTGTCAGTGGTTCCGAAAGTTGGAGTAGACTTTGACAAATGACCAAAAATTGCATGTGTTTGAAATTGAAGCTTTGAGAAAGAATTATGGGTCGAAACTGGACGAGATGACCGGAGAATGAATGAGACTGTATAATAAAGAACCCCCATAGACTGCACAATTGTAAGAATTATGCAATCACGACAGCTAAGATGTAGCTTGGATGAGTGAAAACGAAGATTATATTCCATCGTGGTTGCGAAGCAAAGAGAAAAAGGGTCGCTGGGAAGGCTGATACATCCTTGGGAGGACAATATAAGGAAGGATCTTCGAAAGGTAGGTGTTCGTAATGAAAACTAGCTTGATCTTGCCGAGGATAGAAAACAATGGCGAGCGTTTGTTACTGCGGAGATGAACTTGCAAGTACCTTATTTAACTAGGAGTGAGATATGGAGTGAGTCGTGGGTCAAATAGGTCACGTTTCAAGCGTGGGTTTGTGAGTCGTTCGCTGGTCAAGTAAGTCACGTGTGAAGTGTAAGTCGTGGGTCACCTTTACGTGACTCACCACCCACTATGATCAATCTTGACCTACCATCCACCACGACCCACTTCATCCTGAACTATATTCACTACAGAATCAAAGTAATAAGCAAAATTTCGCGATCGCATAATATCACGCTTAGCTGCTATAAATTTTATTAAAATATTAGGTTCGATCCACGTCACGAACAGCTGACTTTCTGACACATAAGGAGACCCTGGACTCACCTTTCGTCTCAATTTCGAAAGTTGTTCCTATGCCAGTAAAATTTATCAAAACATGACGCAACACACTGTCCAGCCCTGATCTTTCATGTTGCCACTGTGTTCCAACAATATTTCGATGAGTATTCGTATGGCTGAAATCACGACCTGTGGTTCTTTGGTGGAAGAAGCTGATATGATACATTTTTTTTTTTTAATATTGGGTTACATCTAGTGTGGGAATTGAAGCATTTCGAAGTGGGGGCAAGGAATTTGTGCGTATCTGGTAATATATGAAGGTGATTCGTAATCAGTATATTTCTTAATGGTCTTGTAACATCAGCTATTCTATTTTCATTCAGTTAGCACATGTTTTTACAGTCTTCAATGCCTGAAGTTCATGAGGGGTTATTTGTGATTTTGTAGCTGCGTTTCCTGCATTATTACCATATTTATTTTAATTTACAATAATCGTAAATAAACTCATTTATACCCATAAAGCACACTTTACAAAAACATTCAAATTGAAAGCACAAATGACAAACATCATCATAGATCCTGTAACTTACACGTACTCTTGAGATTATATACAAAGTTTAAAAAGTTCAAATAAGCCACTTGTAACAAATTCATTCTTCTAAAATAATAATTTCTTAAGATGCCTTGGTATTTGTTATGACTCTCTATAGGCTATTATCCAAGAGGCATATACAACACCCAAAAGTCCAAAGGTTATTCTTAAGGCTCCTATGCCAAAGTTAGGTTAGGTCATGGGGTCTAATCAGTTATCAGCAAGTTTACTCTTTCTATTCGTACAAATTCAAACATCAACATATATTAGCAAACAATTGTGCACGAAACATATATTACCTTCCTGAAGAATAATCAGACGAATGATCTTTATTCGGCCGTTATCCACAAGTGGCATTATATATTCAACTATAACAGCTGTTACAATTTTTATTTCATTTTAATTTCCAGAATTAAATTCCAACTAACCAGAATAACTAAACAAAGACATCATAATTAAGGTATGTTTAATGAAGAAACCACAACTATCTGACAAGGTTGATTATACTTTAACAACCACACAAAAAAAATCTAAAGCGTTACTGTTGCGGATGTGTATCTCCTTCTTCAGACTGAACTATACAACTCGAAGGAAGAAGGTATCATAGTTAAATCTGAAGAAGAAGGTGGTATACTTCCGAAACTATAACGCTTTAATTTCTTTTTGTAGTGATTAAAGTATAATCAGCCTTGTCAGATAGCTGTGGTTTCTTCATTCGAGATGAACACAAGGCCGTATTGTTATAGTATTTCAAAAGGTTGTTTCTACTTAAACTCTTTTTAGCCAATCTGTCAGAACTTACACTCCTTATTATTTTATTTTTTTAAAATACAGAAGAAATCAAGAACAATATTGGATAGTTATTAGTTTAATATTTATGGAGTAAACTTACTGAAATTTGGAAGGTGTTTGTTTTGGTTGAGATATGTGAAGGTCCGTAATTAAAATCGCCCAAGGCTTTAAATTACTCATCAATAACAAACCTCTACCTTAAAACTAAACTAATTCATAATTTAAAGTATTATCTAGCCGTTTTCCAATATATTATTGTTATACTATAAGTCATTTTATTTTGTTTTTACATATACTTAAAAAGAGGTCCTGATTCCAAGAAATTATTATAACGAATCTGAAATTAAATCCCTTTCCTCTTGGCTTACTGAGTTTTTAGTATTACTTCGTCCGTAACTGAATGATGGCCAGGAAATGACAAGTTCCTCTAAGACAGTAGTCTTTAAACTTTCTTGAGTCGCGGACCCTTTTTTAAGAATCTTGTGATAGTTATGGGTCCCGATAAGAAGTATCAACATAAACACAGCTGTACATACAGTATACATGTGTACTTTTTTTGTATTGAAATTTGATTGCGTTATGCATACATGATGTACACAAAATTTGAATAAAGTTAAAAAAATATCAACACCAATAAAGTATTGGTCACATTACAAAAAGGAAATGCAATCATTTTTTTGCAAATTAATCAAAAAACATTTTTAATTATGTTACTACTACCACTATTACTACTACTACTAACCAATTTTAAAAGAAAAAACAAACTCGATTTGATGCAACATAAAACTCACTCTGACTTGAGCCATAGATGCCTAAAGGTCATAAGGAAATTTAAAATTTAAAAACTCACCTACTCTATTTCCATTCCTCCCCCCTATCCTTTGTCTCGTTATCTACTTTATTTTAATAAAGATTGTTCTTGAAAGCAACGATCTCCATCAAAAGATGGCAGCACTATCTCCGTATATGTCTAATGTATTTTCACTGTTACACGAAATTTCTTTGCTGCTCCTACAAATTCAAGCCTAGAGAGTTCTAACTTTCAGGGAAGAAAGTTCACAACCAATTCAAGAGCATGATAGATGGCGGGTTTTTTATTTTCGTTTTCCTTCATTGTTGTTGCGAATATCGAACAATGAAGCTCTTTCAACAATGAACAAAACAGAAAATTTAAAAAATCGGCATGGATCATGCTCTTGAATTGATTATGAACTTTCTCCCCTGAAAGTTTGAACTCTCTAGGCTTGAATTTGTAGGAGCAGCTAGGAAATTTCGTGTAACAGTGAAAATACATTAGACATATACGGAGGTAGTGCTGCCATCTTTTGTTGGAGACCGTTGCTTAGATTATCCTTAAATAAGAAGTTGCTACTTTAAAGATGTTTGAATTTAATGGCGTTTAGTCATCTTGGGCTCAGCCTATGGAGTGGTATTCAACAACGCGACACACAACGTCTCTGACGTACTATCTATTTCGATTTTCGATTTTATAAAAACAAATGCTGAAAATTCTGATTCACAAAGGTATGTAGTACGAATCAGAGCATTCAGAGTTCGCTCTACCAAACGAGAATAGGCTTGTGTCAACGCCCATCAGACTTCTTCACATCTTTCAAGCCGAATTTATTTCGTAACATTTCCTTTGTCCTGAACTAAATGAGGTCATTTTTGACAATGTCCTCATAAGTAATATAGTCTATGTTGGATTGTGAATACATGCTTCAACTTAAAGGTCACCGAAATTGAAGTAAACTTTGAAACAGTTCTGTAAAATATCCACAAGTCTGAAGAATTCTACCTGCAGAGGTTCGACAGGGTTTTATCGCCTTTCACTTCTATCCTGCAGAAGCACTTCGTCAAAGAATGAAAAGCTGGCGTAGTTGTCTGCCTGCAACTCTTACTCTTCCACGAGGAACGCTTGGTCAGAAAACATTTAATTTTTTTCAGCAGTATCCATAATGGTGTATATGAATCGAAAGACGTACTTCATTTATCTGGCCAAAGATATCTGCCAACTGAAATCAGCCATCAATGAACTCATTGTTTCCAAACTGTTTTGAGAAGAAGGGCTTCTGCTTCCAGTTCAACCAATCGCTTCAAGATTTGCGTTCTGGAAATTTTATTTTTTTATCTTACCGTCTCGGACACCTTGAAACCCATCTATGGATCACTTAGGAGTCCCTGGTCCCTGTTTAAGAACCTCTTTTCCAAGTAGTATGCAAGACGATATCCTGTTGGTTATGCAATACTACCTGTAAAACATCATTGCCACTCCATTCTAACAGGTAATCGCCTCTGCTACCTTTTCTATCATCTATTGGCTCGAGTTCTCCCTAAGTACTTGGTACCCATCCAATTATTTCCGTTTTCTATCAGACCTATATTTCGAAGGTCTCTAATCATCATCTTTAACAGAGAATTTCGCTTCACACAACACAATACCCCATACAAAACGTTTAATCATTTTTTTTCACAACTCCGTATTCACTGGTGCAAAGAAAATCTGTGGGTGAGGGCTTACTTAAATCTGAATCCTTTTAGTCAGTGTCTTTTCTGTCATTTTAAATAGTCTAATAGACGAAAAAAGAACAAGAAGCTCAGTTATGTGAATTATTATCGAACAATTTTGTTGAAGAAACGGTCGCTTTCACGACAATTATGGTTTTTACACGTTGTTCTGTTCGACACATGACATCATCTGAACCTCTAACAGTGTAATGATCACTTTTACGTGAAAGCAACCTGTATATTTAATCAAATCGAAGGTTAGCTGTTGATATCTCGTATCTATAATTTTTATCACCTAAAGTTGTTGTTTTTTATTGAAAGGAAAGAAAAATTGACGGACTTTCCAGTTAAAACTTCGTAACTATTTAGCCTATAGGAAGATTGGGTCTTTATTTTTCACGAAGTTTGAACTGGAAAGTCCGCCGATTTTTTCCTTTTAATAAAAGGACAACAACTTTAGGTGACAAAAATCGTAGATGCGAGGTATCAACAACTAACCCTCGAAATGTTATATTCTTATAAAGTTACTCAGAAAAAAGTTTTCTTTTGTTTCATTTTGTACTCTTCCTCTCTAGTGTGCTTTTCTTGTACTCTTCCTTTATGTTTTCTTTCATCCTAAATATTCCCTTGTGTTTCCTTTACATTGTATTCTATTCGTAAATAACATTTTATGTTTTACAACGTATTGGAACATATCTGGTTATAACCAATTAGGTCAGAAAAAAACACAAAATTAAAAAAGAAAACATTTAAAATTACTTTATAAATATCTTTCCAAATGTTTTAAACTTCCATTGTGAAGGGGCAATATAAATATTTTGAAGATACTTTGTAATAGTTCATTTTTTTTTCAATCACATTTTAAGACGATATTTAAAAGTAGTTTAAAAAAATATATTTCCTGATATCTGGAAATTTGAACCTTGATATTACATTCCGAAAGTTTCTCACAAGTCTACATTGGTGATTCATATTTCTCCTTACACTCCCAAGAGTTAAAATATCAAATCAAAATCATGAGACATATGTTCTGCAATTTAGAAGCGACACTTAAGTTTGTTGCTTCGTCTTACAGTAACCCTAATACTATAAGCAATTTAGAGATTTGTACTACCTTACATAAACACTGTAAACACAACACTAAAAGTTACTGTTAACACCTCCTGCTAGTCACAAATAAAATAAACATTGAGTTATTTGACACCAAATAAAATGTCCTACGTATTATAAAAACTACGATGATTTTATGACTAATAGTGATGTCATATTTACAGAAGTACTTTTTGTATAATTTATTTTAAGAAACAAAAAACAACGTACTACTTAACTCTGTACAATATAACCTATGAGATTATAATATCATTAGTGTACTTATAAAAATGTTTATTATTCACCTCTAAAATTTACCCACTAAAAAAATAAAAATTTGTTTTACAAAATGTAATTAACAATTACGTCTACTTAAAACTACAGTAAAAGTCTGGGTTGTTTGCCCTAGACTCACTTAATCCTTAAAAGTCCATCATTATCACAACGCCAATGCATTTGACTTTTCATTTGGAACTTCAATTTCATACAGATCTACAAAGTCATATGAGTAAAACACTCTCAAGGTGTTGGACTTCTATTCAAGCAACCTAACCTAAAATGTCAACGTTTTTAAAGAGTTGAACCTTTTCTGGATACTTTATATGAAAGTTTGTTTTATTTAATTTTCCATGCATAATTTAACTTCCATATTTCTTTATGTACCAATCTAGTAGTGTTTTACGTTAAAATAAATCTCGTCTTCAATATTTGGGTTACACTCTTTCAAGTGAAAATGATCTTTTACAACGATTATACCTGACTCACACCAAACGAATATTTCTAAGACCATTTATACTTTCTACTCATATTTCTCTTTCAAACAATCATTAAACTACAGGACCATCACGAGCATTGGTACTCCAGCAGAAGATTTACCAAAATAGGCGCAAATAACGAAACAGCTAATGAATGGACAAGCTTCACCATCGAGTATTTGCTGAGTTGCTTGATTACCTATGAGATAAAAGTTTCTTGTGATATTTTCCAGACAGACCTCTAAAAAGCAGACCTAGTTTTACGTTCTTTGACTTCTTCTCTGAAGTCTGAAGCGTCCATTAAACTATTTCCTCTTTAACAATGTGTAAACAAAACGAAAGATTAGATATTTCAGCAAAACTATGAGGTTTATAAGTACCTTATTATAAAATATTAGTATAGCTTATTATATTATACAGTGCGTTTATTTCCAATTTTAGAATAGAAAGAATCCATGTTTCTCGCTGTAATTTTTCAAGCACGTGAGGAAGGTATGTAAAAATTGAATACGGCTAAGTGCATAAATATTCGACGACCATTTCGTTCTTTTTCGTAGCGAAAACTCCAAACGTGATATTTTCCTAGTGAGAAATCAATGTTAAAATATTCACAGGAAAATACAACTATGAAGATGACCCAAATAATGCTAGAAGCAATTTAGTACTAGATTCCCCATACTACAGGACCTAGATAGACACAACTGGTGGTTCAGAGTGACAAAATGACATATGACACGTATTTGCATGTTTCAGTAGTAGACTCTATTGTTTTTCATGTAAATAGACTCGTTGCCATGGGTCTAGGAGAAAATTATCAGTGACCTATTTACGTTATGTTGAGGGGTGTCCGTGTGGTTTGAGATTAGTGAGTTATGGCTATGGTATGGGGTCCTGTGGTATGGAAAATCTAGTGCTAATTGTTTCCAGCAATATTTTGGTCAACTTTACAGTTTGATTTTTGTCTGTGAACATTTTAACATTTATCTACGCAATTTTTGCATACTTCTCTCACGTGCTTGTAGAATTTTAACGAAAAACGTAGATTCCTTTTATCCTTAAATGCGGAACAATAAGGGATCAAGAGTTATGGCCATAAGTTATGGAATTTTAAGTTACGGTATTATTAGACCTAAATTTTTCAAAATTATTTCTTGAGACTTACATAAACGACCGCAGAATAATTTATTTTAGCGAGTGACTTAAACTTAATGTAAAGTAATGATCTTCAACAAAAGATGTCAGCACTATCTCCGTATATGTCTAATGTATTTTTATCGTTACACGAAATTTCAATGTTGCTGTTACAAATTCAAGTCTAGTAAGTTCTAACTTTCAGGGAAGAAAGTCCATAACCAATTCAAGAGTTCTATCAACGCCGATTTTTTATTTTCGTTTTTCTTCATTGTTGAAATCGCTTGATTGTTGTTGTGAAAATCAAAACCTATAACAATGAAGCTCTTTCAACAATGAACAAAAAAGAAAATTGAAAATCGGCATTGATCGAACTTTTCAATTGGTTATGAACTTTTCTTCCCTGAAAGTTAGAACTCTCTAGGCTTGAATTTGTAAGAGCAGAATTGAAATTTCGTGCAACGATAAAAACACATTAGACATATATGGACATAGTGCTGTCATCTTTTGTTGGAGATCGTTACTTTACATTAACCTTAATGCAATAGACAATTTCAAGAGTCTGAGATTTACGTTATTAATTCAAGAACAAAACAGGCACAGGTCCCATTAACAGTGCTTTTAAAAAATCATGGCTAGTTATATAGTGCTTGCGAAATTACTGTAGTAATACATTGGTTGCTATTCTTGTACAATACCTTTCCTTCACGTGTAGTATTTCTGAAGAAGGGGGAACTGTAATATAAATTCTATATACACTCTTAACTGACATTTCTGAAACGTTTGATCTTATTCTTGGAAGATAAAATACATTGTTGTGTGAATAAGCAATTTGTTGGGACGCTTGGAGGTCTATTTTAGATAGTAGAGACTCTGGTTCGATTCTGTGCAACTATTTAGATAGGTAGATTAGTATGTAATAATATTAAGAGTATTAATATTTATATTAGTATTATTAATTCTGTTCAGCCTACAGGGTTTTTGATGCAAAGACTTCACACCCCACGATGATGCTTTTAGGAGCCAATTTGGAACTCAGAACGGCTTAAAATGTTACCTGAAGAGGTTACCTAACCTAATATTTTTCAATACACTGACGTTGTACCTTATTGTGTTGAGGTTGGAATTTGCAAGGAATTCTTAGTTGGTGATTGTCAGATAATCTACTTGTTCTTCCTGGTTGTTGGTATTTGTTCGTGAAAATGACCAGTTGTAATATTTTTATTCCAAAAGCATCTTGGAAGAATTTTATCTACGGTTCAAATCTTGTTAATATAGAAACAATACTCTGATGATTCGCCTCAACGTATTAAGTTTGGTAGTTTGAAATGAACCTTTCTTGTAACTTGAGTACTTAGACTAAATGTCTTTAAAGGCATCCAGTCCAATAATCATCGTCATTTTTCATAATCATGACCACTTTCTACTGTAAATTTCGACACTAAATCAAACTGAAGTCTTTCACTAATGTTTCCAAGGTAGTTTACTGAAAAGTGAATGTTGCAACAAAACACATTGAATTCGATTTATTGATCTTCGTCTCTTTTTATGTAATTTTATAGCTTAAAATTGTAAGGAGGATATCGTCTACATATCGACAGAATTCAACTTGTTTCAAATATAACTAATTTATTTCTAATGATTTATGTCACAGCAAATTTCACAACATGTCACAATCAATTTCATGGTTTTCAAACAATAGTTTCTTGTTAAATACTGATAACACCTCTGGTACCACTTCCGTACTCAGCAAGCCAAAACGAAAACAGACAGTATTTCGAATACACAAGATAGTAATGTCGCCACTTGGACTGTCTTCGACTTCTCATCATAATAAATTATCCACAATTCAGAAATTTTAAAAATTATGTCATGAATTATCTTATGCGATATTACTAATAAGATTTCTCGTTGCCGCAGACCTCAGTAATTTCAGCTTATTATTGTAACAGGTATGCTTCGGTTGCTAGGTAACGCAATGTTGACTCTTTACGATGTGAAAGAATGTAGTCCACTATGTTCAGGCACGATGACGGTGATCGGAAATACTTATGATGTTTCCAATTGCACTATAGCAGCAAACCGCAGTTAAGGGATGTCACTGCTACGGGTTCATATACAGAACTGATAAAACAAAACTCCAAAAGAAAATTACAAAAATAGTCAAGAATATCTCATATGTAGAGCACTATTCAAAGACTTAAATATTCTTACA
>JAGDQP010001399.1:25487-35851 GCA_022664845.1 Lepisma saccharinum | reverse complement strand
CAGAGAAACATGAATTTTCAGGTTCCGTTTCACAACACTACTTTATTTTCGAAAACAATTATACATACAGGAGCACTACTTTTGAACAAATTGCTAATTCATATTAAGTCTCTAACTAAACATACATCGTTTAGTAAATCGTTGTTAAACCGTGTAAAAATAGTTACAAATTGATCTGAATATAACTACCACGTAATAGCAGAATATGTATTTTTTGTTTCCTTTTCTGCTTTTATTTTTACAAAAAGTTTCATGTAAACCAAATGTATGGACAAACAGATGAAAAATGCAAGGGAAAGTCCACTTTTCTGAAGAAAAATATGAGTTTTCGGTATTTTCCTATTCTTGGCATCGAGTACTACAAATTTAAGCTTCATTATACGAGAAAAACAGCCACAGTCCTTTGATACAAGGCTTCAAAATAAGCTGTAAAGAAGAATATCAATCCAAGACCTAGTTGCATGGAAAATCAATCAGAGTCCAGGTAAGACAGTTAATTTTGTTTGAGAATGTGAAAATTTACTGTTCTGGCTGCAGTCTTTAACCTAATACACTGGCAATAATGTACTTTATTAAAATATGCAGTTGTGTGAAAAAGTCTGTCACATTAAGTAGAAACGTTTTGCTCTCTAGATGGGCAGTGGAAGTGATACAAATAAGCAGGCCAGGAAATGGAAAATTTCACGAAAAGGAACGCTTTACCTTTGTTAACATACTACTGTAGTATTTTATATTTGATCACTATATTCACGAGACGAAACAGGAAGGTGCCAAACATTCATGAACCGGAACAGCGTTCAGGTTTGCTCCGGTCCATTTCGAGCCCTGCAAATAAGAATATAGCTTAAATGAACTTGTCGAAGAAGAGGCCTAAACATAGAAAACTGAAGGTTGCAAGTAAACGTATCCGTGCATGCAGTGTTCGATTTATAGCGGGGGATGGTTGGGATTATCCCCCTCTCTGCAAAAATCTTCTCCGGTACTGTTTACAGATATATATATACCTCTAACCAGGGATATGGAAGGTTCCAAAATACCGTATAATACATATCTCACTAATTCTTCCCCCTCTCTGGAAATTGCACAAATCGAACACTGCGTGCATGTAACAGATGAGGCGTGCAATTGTAGAAAACAGTGTTCAAATAAGGTGAAGAAGGAAGAGCGAGACATTAGGAATTTCAATTTACTTAGTGACAAGAATTAGCAGATATCTCATCTCAGTTCTCTTGTATCTGTAGTGTCTGTAAGAAGACGCCGACCTTGTTGAATGGAGATGATACAAATCTACGGAATTATTCTGATTGTTATAAAGTCAGCATTTCTAGAAGTGGCTCAGTTGTTGAAGTGCTCATGTATTTTAAATTCTTATTAAATTTTCATCTTGATTCCAAAATCTATGAGATGCTTAAGTTTTAATTATTGGTTTAACATGATTGTGTTTTATTAATATTATTGGGCCGAAACGCGACGAGATAACCGGGGAATGGAGGAGATTGCATAATGAAGAACTCCACAGACTGTACGACTCACTCGATGTTGTAAGAGTAATGAAATCGCGACGACTAAGATAGATAGGCCATCTCGGATGGGGGAGAAACGAAAATTTTATTCCATCTTGCTTGGAAATCCGGAAGGAAAGAGACTTTTGGAGGGACAACATTAGAAGGGTTCTTCGAGAAATAGGTATTTGTGATGAAAACTGGTTTGACCTTGCCCAGAATAGAAGCTTATGGCGAACGTTTGTTATTGCGGCGATGAAGTTGCGAGTTCCATAAACCATTGAATAAATGAGTGTCTTATTAATAGAATTTATGCATTTGTATAAATATACAATTGTGAGATGCAGATAATTCTGTGAAATATTGCAATGCATTAATAATAACTTAAGTGTTACCCTTTTACATGCGTTACAAAGGGGGCTATGATTGTCTTTTCACTGAAAATATTGCTCCTTGAATTTCCATTGTTATTTTTAGACATTAGTATTGAAAGAAAAGTATAGTGTGCACATTCTACACATAAGCACATTCTACCATTTTCTTATATCAATAAACAATACTTCTGTCATCAATACTACATTCATAACAACTTGTTTATATCTTTATCTTCAATTGACTCAAGAAGTTGCCCCTGTGCTCTTCATATATTGCCTGAATATTCCTCTCAGGTAAGGGAAATATTTTGTTACTTTACAAATACTTATATGTATTATAATCGTATGTTTGTTACAAGAAAAGTACGTCTTATACAGTATTAATAAATTTTAAGGATTAACAGAGTCCCTTCCTTGGTGCAAGTCTAATATTAGGTGTTAATGTTGGAATACTCAGTAAAAAATAACATTAGAAGTGCAAAGAAGTTTTAGCTGAATTGAATAACATCCTAAGTCCAAGGTACTATTTTCGTTCAGTAAAAGCGCAGCATCGCGATGGAAAATGGTGTGAATTCATTGATATGGAAAAGTCTTCGTTATAAAAATCGTGGGAAAAGAAGACTTCCTAATGTATTCCTTAAAAACAAATCATGCAGAGGAGGTATCATTTAGAAACGTTCTTCTATACTCTACGGATCTTCTAATAAAACAGAAAAGATTGAAAACGTGAAAGAAAAAACTTGTCACCAGGCGGCGAAGCTTTCTACATCTCTCTTCAAGGGTTCACACAAACAACAGCACTAAGTGATACTGAAGATGAACAATTTTGCCAAGTGACGATAGTGAACATTGAAGATGAGTACAGGGACAAAATATATGAAGACTACAGGAAATGGACGTGTTTTGTCCGTTTTATTGATTTTACAGGAGAAAATTTTAAAAGTCCAGAATTAGCATTGTGTATACCAACACATGAGCTAAAGATTTGCTTGTAGTAGGCGGATTATACATTCATGATAGCTTGTTAAAAAGGTCCTTCAAAGAGCTAACTGATGACACTCTTATCCCAATTTCGCGAAAAATGAACATAGGACGTTCTTTTTCTGTGATTTTCATATGCTCTGCCCTCAAGAGATTGTTTTTGTGTGTTCAAAATACGACTTTTGTTTCCTTTGTAGTATTTATTCTCCAGCTGGCTTTTCCGAATTTAGTAACATATATTTCACACTTATATTAGTGTAAAATAATTAATAACAATAATTTTCTTTGTATATATTTCAAGTTTTCACATTTGCTTCTCTGTTCTCAACAACATCCCAAGTCAACGGCAAATATGTAAATTTTTCAAATTTTTGTTCCTTTTTCACTATTTCAGGTGACAGTTTTAGGAGTTACAACAGCATGTTATTACTGTCAAACAAAACTTTGATATGTTATAATGTTTTTTTCTTCCTCCTGAGAAAAACACTTTGGTGGACTTGGGACGATTTGCAATTCAAGTCTTGAATTTAAAAAGCAACAATTTGTGTGGAATTAGCTCTAAAATGCTAGTTTCTTTGCCATGCACTGCTTTGGTTTGCACTCTTTCTTGTAAGTTTCCCCCCAAAATATGGAAAGAAGCAGTAAAAAGTATGATTGTGAGAACTACGTAGCTTTACTTATAAATAACAAATTAAAAATTGATGTAGAGCTCGCTAGTAATGAAATGTTCCATCTTTTCCACCACCTGCTGACTGAAATATCAAACTTCAGTTTCAAACATGCACCAAAGACATGTTCATACCTATACATTTCGACTTCGTATGCGCGTTAGATCGCTAAAAGAAAGAAAATAGTTCCTTCATGATTAAAATAAACATTTTATTTTCAATTCAAATTCAAATTCTTTATTGTTCGTAACATTAGAAATGCATGAACATGGTCAATTAATTCTATAGTTTAGTTTATTGGCTTCTTTTACATGGCGAAATTAAGGCTGAAAGAGCCTTATCTACCCCTTGATCATGCTACAATGTTTTATATAAGAACAAAATACCGAAATAATAATAATAAAAAAGAAAAGGAAATTATATATAAAAATAAGTACACACACAAAAAACGACATAAAACAGTGATATACAGACAAATACCGGTGTCTACAGATTTTAACATAAACTGATCGTGTACACACTATACCATACTGGAGAAACTTATGTACTTACTAAAATTTTATTTATATATAAACAACTGAAAGCTGTCAGGTGGAGTTTGGGGGTTTAATAGATTCTTGACAATAGATATTTTTCCATCGACTTCCTGAAGCATTTCACTGTCTGATTCCTTAAAATAATCGGGTAGGCTGTTCCAAATGCGAATGGAGGTAGGTAACTGTGAAGGATTTGTTAAAGAAGTTAGAGTTATGTTTGGGGGATAGATAATAGAATGATGGTTCCTAATCTTGTATTGTGTCCATGACGGGCATTAAGAGATTGAAAATGTTGAGAAATATAACTGGGCTTTTTAGTATGCATTGTTTTAAATAATATTACTGCTGTGTGCGAAGCTCGTCGGTCGTCTAATTTTAGAAAGGATAGCTTTCGATAGAAAGGTGTTAAATGGTTTGAATATTTCAGCTTAAAGATAAATCTTACACATGAATTTTGAATCCTCTGAAGGCAGTGAGCCAACTCATCGCTAATGTCGGAAAGTACTACGTTACAGTAATCAACATGTGGGAAAACAAGTGTTTGTGCCAAAGTGGTTTTAACAGCGGTTGGAAAGATATTTTTTAACCTAGCTAGAAAGTGCAGTGGCCAGAACGCTTTTCTGCAAACCTTATTGATTTGAGCCTTCCATTCTAGGTGTCGGTCTAGTGTGAGGCCAAGGTTGTTTACCGTGGAGGGAAAACGTACGGTCGTGTTAATTACAGTAATATTGGGGATGATAGAATAGTCAGTAAGTGATGTTGATCTCTTTGATGAAAAGATTATACATTGAGATTTTAGCGGGTTGATGCTGAGTCCATTTAGTGCTGTCCAGCCCGTAATTCTAGCAAGATCATCGTTTATACTATTAATGGTCGCTGTTAATTCACGCGGATCGCATGACGTATACATCTGGAAATCGTCTGCATCGTGTTTACAATGTCTTAATGCATTAGGAAGGTCATTTATATATAGACAGAACAGGAGTGGTGCGAGAACTGTGTCCTGTGGTACTCCTCTTGAGAAATTACGCAAAGATGATTGTGAACCAGAAAGACTTACAAATTGCTGGCGTCCTTGAAGATAGTTTTGCACCCATCGAATAGCATGCTCAGAGAAGTTGAAGAAAGAAGATAATTTAGAGAGAAGAGTTTTATGTACGATAGACTGAAACGCTTTAGAAAAATCCAAAAGAGTGAGAATGGTATCTCCCTCGTAACCAAGGCCATTCGGGTCTCGTCAGTTACATGTGCTAGAGCGGTTAGAGTACTATGATTTTTGCGGAAACCTGATTGAAATGGGTCCAATAATGAGTATTTTGTTAAGTATCTATGAATTTGATAGCTCATAATATATTCAAGAGCATTCGACAGACTGGGTAAATTACTTATGGGTCGTAAATCGTCTGCATTTAGGATTTCTTTAGTTTTTGGAAGTGCCATAACCTCTGCTACCTTCCGTGCCGTCGGAAACGTATTTGACATTATCGAGAGATTAAACATATTAGGTATTGGTAATAGTATAAAGGGAATGATTTTTTTTTAATAAAGGCAATGGGAATTTTGTCGATACCTACTGCTTTTGATTTTATTCTGTGAATAGCTGATAGATCCTCTTGCGGAGTGACACATATAAAATTAAATTTATTCCGTTCATTCTGCTGATTCAGATGAGTTTCATTTGAGTCGGAACTCTTCGCTTGACTCGGGTAGTTAATTTTACAAAAGTGATCATTTGAGTTCCTCTGGCGAAAATTTATCTCCGATTTCTGTAAAAGTTTGTCTCTTCTTGATACCAAGTAACTGTAGTTTGTCCCAGAGGGATTTCGAATTAGTGGAATCACAAATTAATTCCTGCGCAAATTTGATCTTAGCCTTCCTTATTTGGTGGGTACAACGGTTTCTCAGAGTGCGATAAGTGTTAAGAATAGTATCGGTTCCTTTAGAATTCCTTCCACGCGCCTTCAGGTACTTTCTATAAGTAGTATCTCTTAACGCCATTAATTCAAGTAGCTCTTTAGTTAACCAGGGGGGAGGTGGGTGCGAAACAAGTTTTCGTTTTAACGGAGCATGCTTATCTAGTAGACTTAAAATCGACTGATTTAGAAAATCTAGTTGTGCATCAACGCTCGGAATGTTATACATTTGTTGCCACTGTATGTTGGCTGCATCCTGCAACAACGCATCATCATTGATGTTACGCATGTCTCTGTATGACATAGTTTACCTTTAAATTTTGGTACAGAGATTGAGTACGACGCAAAAATTAAATGGTGTCGACAGATGCCTGGTACTGGGAACTGACCGAAATTTTTAATTTTACTTGTATCTCGAGTGAAAATGACATCAATTAATGATTCAGGTGTGTTGGTGTGAAATGTTGACCGGAGGGGGCAAGCTATAAGACTTAGAGATTGTAGTATACCGGTACTGCGGAAGTGGTTAGATTCAGAGTTTGATACAAAGAAGATTATAGTTCGTGTCTCCTAAAATTAATACATTTTCGTAAAAATGTATGAAATTTGATATTTCGTCCTCAAAGTTCATAAAATTAGCTCTAGGTGGTCTATAAACACATGCTATTGAAGTTTGTTATTTCCTAACAAGCATTCCAGAAGAATATATTCCGTGCTGAAGGTGTATTCATTCGGCGACTTTGCAAGTACTTTGACATTCAATTGTTCCCTCCAGTAGTTTCCAACTCCACCGGCACGCAAACCGTGTCTATCGTTTCTGAGAAATTTAAAACCGGGTAAATGGTAGAGGGTGTCTGGGAGGCTCGGCTTTGCAAAGGTTTCTGATACCAAAATCATGTGTATATTTGGTTGTGCTGAAAATATTGCTTCAAATTCTGTGAAGTGACTCAACAAGATTTCTGCATTTATGTGGGTAACATTGAATGCGCCCTGAGGGTGCTTGGACAATTCTGTTTTCAGTAACTTAGTTGTGGTCACTGACTGAAGAGACAGAGCAGAGGGCGATGGAGGGAGGGATGAAGACGCAAGTAGGTCATGGTGCGAGGGGGAAGAGCAGGGTGAAATACATCGTAGTTCCGTTAGCTCAGGAAGGGATGTTGTCAACACTCCGAGGTTGTCAGATTGGGGATCGTCCATTCTGCGAAAAAGAAAAATCTACGCTAAAATGAGGAAAAGTAAAACGACTTACCCTTCACCTGACAGCATTTATCACAAGTGATCTTCTATCTTGCAAAATTTCCATTTGTTCTCTTTTACACAAACATTGTGACGGATAACAGCACACAAACTCACACAACATAAACACACACACGTATACATACATATTAAACATATGCATATACAGATGCTTATCAGAATAATGGAAACACCTGAACGAAAGTGCAACTTACCAGATTAATATGGTGTCGGGCCACCTTTCGCCTTCAGAACAGCCTTGATGCGACGTGGGATAGAGGCATAGAGGTCGTGAATGGTAGCAAGTGGAATATTACACCATTCCTCGTGCAGGGCATCGGCCAGTTCTGTGAGAGAGGATGGAGGTGGAAATCGTCACCGGAGTCGTGTTTCCAAGATGGACCACAGATGTTCAATTATGTTGAGATCTGGGAATTGGGCGGGCCAGGGGAGGTGTTGAACTTCATCCCGATGTTCCTCAAACCACGCTGCAACAACTCCAGCTGTGTGAATGGGTGCATTATCATCCTGGAATATGGCGTCATTGTCCGGGAACAACATCCGGACCATAGGATGCAAGTGGTCTCCTAAAATTGCGACATAATCGTTCGCAGTGATGCGTCCGCGAAGTGTGACCACAGGACCCAATGAAAACCATGATATTGCGGCCCACAGCATCACCGTGCCGCCGCCATGTTTCACAGTTGGGCGGAGACACTGCAGATCATACGCTTCTTTGGGCGTTCTCCACACATAAACACGGCCCGTGGTTTGGAATAGGGTGAATGGTGACTCATCCGACCATACCACACGTTTCCAGTCGTCAACGGTCCAAGTTGCATGGTCGCGGCACCATTTGCGGCGTGCTAAAGCGTTCTGGTCCCTGATGAGAGGTTTGGCCCGTGCAACACGACCCCGTAAGTTCATGTCATGTAATTCGCGGCGGACTGTGATTGTCGAAACAGGTTGGGGGAGGTGCTGATTGAGTTCCTCCGTCACTTGCGCCGCAGTGGCACGACGGTTCCGCGTGACAATGCGCTTTAATACCCGGCGTTCCTTGTCACTGATGCTTTTCTTCCGCCCACTGTTCCGCTTCCCCGATGTGGTTTTCCCGTGTGTTGTGTAGGCCGTCATCACCTTCGACACTGTCCCTGGCGACACACCTAACACACTAGCCACTGCCGTTACACTCACTCCACATAACCGCGCACCAACAATTTGCCCTCTTTGAAACTCTGAGAGGTCTCCCATTTTACACTACCTCCGTCTGCTGCAGCCACTGCACACTCCTGTTCCACGACGCCTGACGTAGTATTTAGACCGACCTAACACACCACCACCAGCAGTCCGGCGCTGCGGTCGCCACGACACCACTGCCAACCCATACATCTGACGTGTTGCCAACTACAGGTGTTTCCATATTCTGATAAGCATCTGTACATTACACGCATATAGATACACATTACACGCATATAGATACACATTAACGCATATATAAGGCGACCAGAGTTGTTTATACGCTGCAGCAGAAGTCTTGCCAAGGACATAAACAGTGTTACCAAAGGTGTAGTCGGGAAAGTATACCATAAAATATACTCTTTTAAAACTTTGAAATTTGCTTTTGTGTGAGATTACTATTCTCTCATTATTGAAGCTGACTGCTTCTAGCAATTGTGGGAGGGGCTGAAATATCATGTAGGGACTTAACAGCATGTTTTACGCGAAAGGGAATCACTGGGGCGGAAAGCAAAGGTACTTCTCCAAAGTTAAAGGTCGTTGCATCTGGAATTCACAGTGCAGACTTGTCGACTTGTAACATTCGTCATTTATTGTTCTTTATCCTAAGGAATACCTATTCCAAATTTCAAGTTTCTAACCTTTAATAATTTTCGATTTCTCATATTCCACTCTTTAAGAGGTTTTCGCCCCCTCGTCGGGGATGTTGAATCAAAAATTAAGATAGCTATTGGTAATGAATTGAAACAAGTATTTTCATGTCAAATATCAAATTTCTAAGTCCAGTGGTTTCCGAGTTGCACTTATCCTTTGGGGGGAAGGCGCAACTTTTTAATGCCATAGTTAATCTCTCTAGGTTTTAAGGAATATTTTTTAAAATTTCATTTATGGCATTTAGGCATCTAAGGCTCAGGCTGTAGGAGAAGAAAGGATTCGGGAAGATGTCGGCCACGACCTACGTTGAAAGTACCATCCCGGAATTTGCCTGGTGTGACTGAGGAAAACCCTCGAAAATTCTCAGTCAGTATGGTCATCCGCTGGAGTCGAACCCGTGACCTCCCGAAGGCTACGCCAACGCTCTACCACTGAGCTACGGTGGCTCGGTACTAAGGAATATATGTACCATAACTTTATTCTAATCGATCAAGGGGCATGGAATTGTATAGCGTTCAAACAATCTTTCAGTTATATCTTCAGACCGTTTATTTACTTTGTTGTACAATTATGCATCTAACCGTTCAAAATTATATTTTATTAACAAAAGTGTGGCTAAGAACATAACAACTAAGAACGAGAACATAGAAAAAGTACACAAGTTTAAATACTTCATCTACCTATGCTGTAAGAATAATAAAATCACGACAACTTGGGTGGGTATGCAGTGTAGCTCGGATGGGAGGAAAAGATGATTATATTCCAACTTGGTTGGAAAGCCGGAGGGAAAGAGATGACGTTGGAAGACTGAGATGACGTTGGGAGGACATTATAAGAAGGGATCTTCGTGAAGATGAGGGAAGGTAGTCTACCAGTCTCTTACGAAGGTATCATCCGGCATTCGCCTAGTGTGCCTGAGAACAAACCTAGACAAAAATGTCACGATGGCTGGCCTCTAAAGTCACATTCGCGTACCTCCGCATTGCCGCTCCGAAGTCCAGGACGCTACCGCCTGGACCATGAAGCGGGGGTGGGTGTAATTACTATGTCGCAAAAGCCCGCAATGCGGGGAGCCCTTCACAATAGCCTCTCAGTGGACCGAATCGAACTTCGGCCATGGGTATTCTCTTACGGGGTGGGGACCTAATATGTAGTTACACCTCTGTCATGAAGCCTGGGTAAAAAGTCTTGCTAGCGTAACTCAAGGTAGAAACTAGAAAACTGTCTAAAGAGATACAAGAGGTGGGGTGAGAGAGTGGCAAGC
>JAGDQP010001399.1:0-12783 GCA_022664845.1 Lepisma saccharinum | reverse complement strand
TAGTGTCTGTGTATTTCATTATAAATTGTTTATTACTAAATATAAACATATTTTTGTAACATTAGAGGAAGATACAAGTTAGTAAAATAATTAAGGAGGTGAAAATGTATGTAATCTGTATTATTATACTAATAATGTTAATAAAATTGGTAATAATTTGACATGCTGGCACAACTTGGTACCTATGTATGCCAAGTCATAAATCACCCCGTATTGCCTTTGCCGTATCTCGATGTGGCAGAGGGAGTGGTGACTGCCGTCATGCAGTATACTCCCCATGAGGAAAACTCGGCGGGCCTCCGGTGGCCCACCAACCATGAAGGAGGACCATCGGAGGACCGCCGAATTTTCCTCATGGGGCTGCAACTTGCAATAGCTCACATTGATTGACGGCAGGGGTGGAGGTGGGCCTACGGGTTTTTTGAGGCTTCGGCCCCCCGCCCCCTGGTATGGGCTCCAGGTTGTCTGGCTGGCCTTGAACTCCCGTACTGTTTCTCAACCATCATTCAACGTCGAATAAACCGTTGAAAAGGCGGATATATCGCTACATATACTACGTTAAAATTACGTTTCGGTACTAACGTTTAATACAAGTATTTTCAACGTATGTGTACTACTTGGGAATGAAATTGCGGTGAGGAATATCAAGAGCAGAACAAAGACCAGAAAGACGTTTCGAAGAAGGCGACATGTGAATCCGATGAGAAAGATAGCAACACAGATAAACGTGTTTTTACTGCAAAAGACGTGTATTCTACTTTAGGTGAAGAATGGATTTGCTGTATTCTTTGTAAGAAGTGGTCTCTCAATTCATGTGCAGATGTAGATGAGAATGTTGTATTTCATTGTGAATTTTATGTACCAAAAGAACTATTTTTGTGCAATATTCCGTTGTACGAAGAATAAAGAAGATCTCAATAGAATATACAACAAAGACACTCGATTTTCTTCTAAGATATGGCTTTAAAGATAAGATTAAATACATTGTATTGGAAGAAATAGCACTATAGCTTATGCACGTCCCGATACGGTGAAGCCTCTTTTAGTTGTTAAGAAAATAAAATAAATTAAAAATTGAAGATGTAAAAAGTCTTCACAGACAAAACTTCCTGGTGATATGGTTTTAGACAATCGCTATATTATATACAGGAATTCATAATGAAACATTTTGAAATGTGTAGGATGATGAGCATGTAAGTTACTTGAAGTTCGAAAAAAAAAAATGTGTGTATGTGATTTAAAATATAATGATGGACGTTATAAAGTTGAAGGTACACCTGACATACACAAATTTTAATTTTAAAATACATTCAATTTCAGCTACTAGGTAGTTTAAGTCATTCCACATTACTTTCTCCTCTCTAACGGTTTTCTCCTATCTTCGTGAACATAACCTATCTGCGAAAACATGTTATTTTATATTATCCTGTGTTTCTTGTTTCGCCTACTTTTCTCATTTATAAATGTACAAAGCGAAATTTATCAACTATACTTTATCGGCTTTTCATTAATATTATTGATAACAAATTTTGGTACTCAAATATTTCCGTACGTTTTGTCTTCAAATTGTATCTGCTGTTCTGTTTGCCCCTTGTGTTGTGGTTTGGTTCCTTTCTTCTTCATGTGAACACGAAGTTTATCTCTGAAATATAACATACTAGCTGATTTTCCCGCCCGTTGATGCAGAGTGAATAAAATATGTTGGCAACAGTCATCGGGGCTGTTACCAATACTCATATCCCCGTGGCGGGCTGCGTCGTTAACTTGGTGAGTTTTTAGGGGCTGCGCCCGCTTTATCGTAACCAGACTCTCTGAGAGACTGAGCTCCTATAGGGAAGTCTTGCTGTTTTACCTGCCCGTTAATGCGGCTCAAACAGTGTGGAAAATGTTTTTTAGGCGGCCATTTTGAATCCAAGATTGCGACTTCTTCAAAATGTTGTAATATTTTCTTAAACTACTCTTGCCAAATTTCGTATCTCTAGCTCAAACGATGTGGAAAATAGGTTCTGGGCGGCCATTTTGAATCCAGGATGGCGATTGATACAATAAATTCCCACACGGGTCCAATATCTGATCACGTGCGAAAAATCATTCCAATCGGTCGGTCAAGCCGTTTTGGCGTGATGCTCACGCAAACATAGACACTTTCATTTATATATATATATATATATATATATATATATATATATATATATATCTTCCTTTCTTTTTGTATGTGGTGATAGATGTTATTCTGGGCTTATTTCATGCCATTATATTACTGCATGTATGTAATCTTTCAATTTGTGACAGAAAAAATACGTACGCTTTTAAAGCTTTTATGTTTTTTAAATATCAATTAAAAACAGAATCATATTACACGTTTAGAGACACGATTCTACTCTAAGTTATAAGAAGGTTGATAATATTTGGTTGTAATTCAATCACTACCAAATACCATACCAAAATTCCGCAACTTTGCTAACTTATGCTTTTCAATGTAATTGATTTTTATACATTCCTTGACATTTTACTTTTAAATCAAATAAAATTTAGCCACATTTTTTGTCATGTTTGTTTCACATTTTGGTAAAATTGGATATATCTATTTTATTCGTAAGATTCTAAATACAGATCTTGACCAGAAGAAAAATGTACCTGTGGAGAGTAACTGGGACGAATCTAAGACGAGAACGAGGATAATGCCCATTACACTGGGTGTGACATTCCATCTGCTTCATCTCACATTGTTGGCACACTTAACAATCTGATCAGAGATAATCACATACACGTCCCCAATTGGATCTGTGAGAATAAAGAGGATAAAATTCCAAATTTTGGCCAAATTTAACTGATATAGCCAAAGTTATAGGGTCCTTTACCCTAAATGTATCGAATGGGCAAAAGAAAAAGAATATTTCGTTACAATAAATTGTGTTATTTTCGGGTCGATTCTTTGAATGAGATTAAAAAAGGAGGAATCTTATCTTTCTTTTTCTCATTTATTTTACAAATCACATGTTGTGGTTTAAAAATATAGTATTACAAATAATATACGCTTTTTTTGCATCGTAAAAGTATTGTCCATAGGTTTAAAATTCATTTGTAAAACCCACAACAAAACCGTTAGAGAGCACTCAAATTCCATGACGAACTTAACGAGGTTTCTGGAACGTGTTCTTAAAGAAATGATCAAAGATAAAAAAAAAAACCTTAATGAATACTAATGAATGGCAGATAGATAGTGCCCAGTACTAATTAATATGGATTATGTTTTCATTTCTTGCAATATTTAAAATAGAACAGAGTATTTCCAAACTTTCGAATCAACTACGCATACTAGTGTCACATTTTATTCCCAGATAACATACCAACTTGAAACAAGAATGCCAGTCACTTGCTTTCATCTTATGAAACTTAATATCGTGTTGCACTTCATAAACAAGCATGAAACAATATAACTAGTTTGTTCGAACAACATTGCTGCTGGTTGTTATAAATAGAATAATTCAATCTTGTTGGAACAATCAGCTAAGCAAGGAAACTTTTTTTAAACTTTAAAACTGTTTGAATTTTATTTCGTTGTATTGTCGTTGTGATATTAGTGCCCTGAAGTTCCATCACATGATACGCGTGTTTTACTCTAAGCTAAACTCAGCCAGCTCCCGCCCCGTTACTACATGACTCAGGGATCTTGTAGCGTTATGCTGAACTTCTTAAAGCATAAACAACAGTGGGAAACAACCACGACGTAATTGCCAGCTTAGTGTAATGCTTAGAGCACCGGATAACTGGCCATGCGGCCCGGGTTCGATTCCCGGAAAGATAACTATTTTTCATTTCTCTTTAAAAGGAAATATACATGTTACTGCTCCCTTTTCCATTTTTCAACATTTTACAAAAATTCACTGAGGTAGGTTACAAACGTCAGATTAGATTTTTTTTTTTCGTTATACACATTTCCAAAATATTACAGAAAAATTGGTTAGAACAATCAGGTTTGATATTTTCATTATAACCGATGAAACACAGTTTTTCTTCTATGCCATTAAAAATTGTCCATTCCTAGAGGAATAATTTAATTTCCATACCAATTCACAGCTATCTCTTACGTACGATCTAATGAACCAATTATAAATAGCGCTTCGAAAGCAAACTAGGTTTGAAACCCTGTTTGAAGTTCTGACCCGGTGTCCCTGGAGGTTTGTTTGTTAGTTTTTTCCAGTAGATATAATAATGAATTGATATTTAACAGTGGCGTATTCTGAATTCACTGCTAGGACTACCAGTAGCCAAAGTAAGAAGTAGAAAGAGGGTACGGAATTCACACATTGTATTGATGATAAATGATGATAGGTGATGTGGCCTCCCTTTCACGTAAACTAATATTACTCGTGCAGATCAAAATATTTGTGCACAAGCTGAGGCTGCGGTGTTAGCCTAGATAGTCCACAGAATACGCTCCTGATATTTACTTATATATGACTCGTAATGGAGTAACTTTAAGGTACAACTTAATTTAAGCCTGAATTTAATTTAAACTAATTAATTTGAAATATATATTTAAAATTAATTTGCTATCATAGATGCAAGTCGAAAATACAGCCTAAATCTACCACAAGCTGTAGAAACATCGGATCCTCACCGAACATTCTTCTGGGATATGGATTCTAAAGGTAGTAGTAACGTGGTATTTCTTAAGGTACCACTTCGGCATTTGCATGGTGAAAGTGATGGAAAATCTGAAAGACGAGAATAAATATATAAAGTATGGCAGGCATCAAGAGTCGAATGTGTTCGCCTCTCAGTGTCATTCCGCTTATTATTATTATTACGCGTTTAGCATTCCGGTTTCGAGAAATCGAAGTCAATTTATAAAATCTGGAAAGGTAATCGAACGAATGAAACTTATCATAATTATAATCTACGGAAAAAAACAATATCGTAAAGCCTTAATAGCAGCAAAAATATCTTTTTGTAGTTCAGAATTCTAAACTCTTATAATAAATATAAAACAATGTGGAGAATTGTAAATGATGAACTTAATATTAAAACAAAAATACCCCAATCTATTACCTTAGAATGTCAAGACAAAAATATTTCCCATCCTTTGGAAGTAGCTGAAACTTTTAATGAATACTTTATAAATGTAAATAATTCAAACAAAGCAAACATAAATTCCGTATATAAAATGAAAACATCATCAGTACATAATACAATTTTTTTATACTCAGTGACCGAAAGTGAATTATTAACAATAATAAAAGGGCTAAAAAATAAACGATCCTCAGGGATAGATAACTTATCAGATAGTATAATGAAAAGTTGTTATGAGCCACTACTAAATCCTTTATGTTACCTCACAAATGTGTCTATGGATACAAGGACCTTTCCGACGACATTGAAAGTTGCGAAAGTTGCCTTTGTATAAGAAGGGAGATCGGAAGAAAGTAGAAAACTATAGACCTATTTCGCCACTATCTATAATAGCAAAAATACTAGAAAAGGTTATGTACAATCGCTTAGTTCCATTTCTTTTAAATCGTTCTGTATTTTCAAACTCTCAGCACGGTTTTCTCAAAGGAAATCATATATCTCTCAGCGACATATGATTTCCTGGGAACAGTAAGAAATAGTTTAGAACGGAAAGAACTTTGCACAGGCATCTTTTTAGACCTCTCAAAAGCCTTTGATATGGTCAAGCAAAAATTTCTATTAAATAAAATGTGGTTTTATGGTATTCGGGGAGTAGTAAATAAGTGGTTTCAAAGTTACCTTATGGATCGGAAGCAAATTGTAGAAATATATGGCATTATAAACAATGTTTACCAGAACTATACTTCAAGAGAAAAAATAATTTCCTGTGGTGTACCACAAGGATCAATTTTGGGGCCCACCTTATTTCTCTTATCTTGCAGTATCGTTAGAAGGCTGTGATGTTACTTTATATGCAGATGACACTAATATATTAATAATGGGTGATAATGTAAATTCACTGTTTAATAAAAGTACACAAGTGTTAAATCAACTATCTGTTTGGTTGAACAACAATGGACTTATACTGAACACAAGAAAAACCGTAGCTATTAATTTTCGTAACACTGCGGCACAACCTGTTAAACTCGCTCTTAACATAGGCAATAATCCAATAAACTACGTAGAAAATACAAACTTTTTGGGGGGTCGAAATTAAATTTAATTTAACCTGGGAGAATCACATTATGAATACTGTAAATAAACTAAGCAGATTATGTTATGGAATTAGGAGTGCTAGCAAGAAAGTAAGTCTGGAAGCTGCTAAAAGTCTATATTATGCGCTGTTTCATTCTCGTACGAAATACGGCATAATGTTCTGGGATAATGATACGAAAACCTAACGTCTATTTAGATTGCAGAAGCGCGTGGTTATATTCATAGCAAATGCGAAAACAAATTCTCTATGTCGAAAGCTATTCCAGGAAAAGAAAATATTACCTTTGCCATGTGTATACTTATATGAGCTCTTACTATATATTATAAGAAAGAATTCTAGAAACTTTCAAATAAATAGTGATGTTCATCATTACAACACTTAAAACAAGAGCGACGCCCACTTTTTCTGTCACACCACGAACATATTCCACAAGAGTGCAATGCATTTAGGTGCTTCCATGTACCAGGTGTATGCATAAGTAGTTTCCGGTTTACCTAAGAGATGGCGCCAGCAAAAAGTACGCAGCGTATTCATTTGACACATACGTCATTTTGTTCGTCTGACATTAAACTACAAACACACACAAGTTGAGTCCGCCAAACACTAGCGTCTTTGTTTTATCGTTCAGTGATCATGTCCAATTTTGTGCCGAAAAAGAACATTTGCGGCACGCATTGCTTTTCTTATTTAATCAAAAGAAAAAGGGTGTTGAAAGTCATCGTGTGCTGGTAGAAACATATGGTGAACACGCTCCATCGATTAGAACATGTGAGACATGGTTTCGACAATTTAAAAATGGTGATTTCAATGTGAAAGACAGTGCGCGCTCTAGTAGACCACAAAAGTGCGAAAACGAGCAATTGCAGGTGTTATTGGAGGATGACCCAACTTAAACTCAACAGCAATTGGCAAAAGCATTAAATGTGTCACAAGAAACAATCAGCGGACGTTTAAGAGCAATGGGGAAGATCAATAAACTGGGTAAATTGTTCCCACGCGATTTGAATGAACGTCAAATGGAAAATCGCAAAGTCACTTGTGAAATGCTGCTTCAACGCCACGAAAGAAAATCCTTTTTGTATCGAATTGTGACGGGTGACGAAAAATGGATTTATTTTGAAAACCCGAAGCGGTAAAAATCGTGGCTTTCACCTGGCGAAGCTGCTCCTTCAACACCAAGGCCAAATCGCTTCGGCAAGAAGACCATGCTTTGTGTCTGGTGGGACCAGAGCGTTATTGTGTATTGTAAACTCTTGAAGCCCGGCGAAACCGTTAATGCACAACGCTATCGCCAACAAATGATTAATTTAAATCACGCATTGATAGAAAGACGACCGGAATGGGCCCGAAGACATGGCAAAATGATTGTGTTACACGACAATGCGCCGTCTCACACAGCAAAACCAGTGAGACACCTTGAAATCGCTTGGATGTGACATCCTTCCGCACCCACCGTACTCCCCAGACCTGGCGCCATCTGACTATCACCTCATCGCATGAATGGGGCACGCGCTCGCAGAGCAGCACTTCAGCAATTTCGAAGACGTTGGAAAATGGCTCGACGAATGGTTTGCCGCAAAAGACAAGCAGTTTTTCTGGCATGGTGTGCATCAATTACCTGAAAGATGGGCGATATGTGTAGAAGTCGATGGCCAATATTTTGAATAAAACAAAATTAATTTCCCTTGAAAATTACGTGTTTTCTTTACTACAAAAACCGGCAAAAACTTATGCATACACCTGGTACACGTATTTAGCTCTAAAAGTTGACAGTTGTTAGCTATGAGGATGCGATCGTGAAAATGTCTGCGTAATGTGAAAATAACAGGAGAGGGGGGTAAGCAGCTGAATGGTTAAAGCGACGAACTTTTAATCCCAAGGTTAAAAAGTTTAAGTCCGGCTGTAAAAAAGTGTGAAAATTTCAACCGTGCAAAAGACGAGAGAATAAGACGAATGAAAACAGGATGTAATGAAGATCATGTTTTTCTGTATGTATTGTAAAAATATACATAATTCCATTTATTGAAACATTATATTTGCCATGCCAAAGCTTTGCTTTTATTAATTAAGATAAATTAAAACAATAGCTGAGTAAAGCAATACGTTTTATTGAAAAACTAAAAACGTGTAACAGTTTCACCAACTAACTAACTGCTTGGCTTCATCAGATACACTAAATTACAAAAGCAACACCACTTCTAACGAGACAGCTATCTGGTTCCTGATTAACTCACAACCAGCCAATCCCGTGACCGTCTACACGAGATGAATGAATAATTAACAACATCCACTGATTCCCTCTCCCCTTGATCCTACGACATCTAAGCATACTTTCCCAAAATAGCCAAGCAGTTAGTTAGTTGGTGAAACTGTTACACGTTTTTAGCTTTTAAATAAAACGTATTGCTTTAAAATCGAAAATATAATAGTTGGTGTAGCTCCGATGCTGAAAAGGAGAATAAACAAATGGAAGGACAGGAGGAGAGAGGAGATTTCTAAGAGACAGCAAGTATAGTTCCTGAGGAAGTGCTTAGGGAAACAAGTGACTCCAAAAGGATTGAGAGTAGTCATAAAAGTCTCCATAGTCTAGTGGATAGAGTGTTGAACTCATGCTCGCGTGGTCCCGGGTTCAATCCCCGGCTGGAGTCCCACTTCTCGGAGGCAAAATGGGGAGTCACGTGAACAAAAAACGTGACGACCACACTCGGTCTAGAAAGCCCCTGATACGCTTGTTCGTGGTCAGGTGACGCGCAATGCTGACTACATAGCCGGCAGAGGAACGTCGGTTCGACGTGGAGAATTGGTCACTTTCGTCGAACTGACGTCGTATGTCGAAATTTTCGACGACGAAAATTGGTTATTTGCGTGGAAATGAGGTCGTTGGTCGAATTTTTCGACGTCGAAATTGTCGACGTACAAACGGCGAAGGCGAAAAGACATAGATACAACGCCATTGCAACCAAATTTCGATCGTTATGTATAACAATGAAAATATGTTACAGAAGTGTCAAATTAACGCTTTTTTGTTTTGAGTTGTAGTATGCATTATTTTTCCGTTTAAAGCGATATTTTGAAAGTCGTCACATTTTTGTGGAAATGACGTCATTTCATTACTTTTCGACGTTCTGTTCATGTTAATTTCACCTCCACTTTCGACGTAGATTTAACGTCGATAGGAGCGACATTTTTTGTCACTTCGACGTTAAAAATATTACGTCGATAACGGTTTTTCGACGTGGAAAACACGTATGTTTGCCGGCTGGGATGGCGTTGGGGCAGGCTTAGGGCTTATGAGCCTGTCACGCCAGTGGTTATTATTATTTATATATGTCATTCTTGTAAATAAGTTGAACTAAATAATAATCTCTGATAAAAAATATAACATGAAGATATTGAATTAAATGAACTTCCGAATTATAAATTATCAACAAATGAAAGAAAATAAATAGGTTATATGATAAAGAATTATATACTTAGCGACGGATTATATTGAAGAAATGAAACATTGATTTATATAAATGAAAATGTTTTTACAATTAGAAAACAATGAATTATGTAAATAAATATAAATGAACTATATAATCAAAAGCAATTATGAAAAATAAATATAATGACTAATATGAATTAAATGAAGATGAATTATGGGAATTTAATGAAACCATATATGAATGTATAGCTTACATGAGACGAATAGATAAAGTTGAGCATTATGGAAATAATTACAACAAATATGTTATTGTATTATGTATATATAAAATTATATATATATAAAAGGTTCATAGCGAAACACAAAAAAGTTTATAGTTAAAAAAATATGATTAAAAAGTTTCTTCGTTTAAAATTAAAAGAAAAATTAATAAAAAATAGAAATATCTTTTCGAACGGAGGGGCATGTGCAAGGGTAGGTTAGGCTATTTTAGATTACCTAACACTACCCATGTCATCCTTGCACTTTGTTGCATTGAGTAGATTAAGTGCTATTTAAGTTAGATTAGGCTACGTTCTTGCGTTAAGTTTGTTTGCGAAAGATTTTAAGTTTGTTTCCGGAAGTTTTAAAACCTATTTTCTAAAATTAAATGTTTGTATGTAAAATCTATACGCTATTTACCAACTTATGCTACTAACTCTAATGGGCTGATTAGGTTTTGTTCAGCTAGTTTGTGCTAGGTCACGTGACATTAATGCTATTTAGATTAATTCCAACTATTGATATAGACGAAGTAAATATTGGGGCCACGGTGCCTCAGTTGGTAGAGCGCTTAACTCTGGTGCTAGGGGCGTCGGATCGATCGCTAATCATGCCATGTGGACTTTGTGGTGGACAAACATCGTGTGCATGGGGTTTCTCGGGGTGCTCCCGTTTCTTCATTCCGCCAATTCATCCCATCATCATCCATACGGTCTGAGCCATAGTTGCCAAAAGGCCTTAAAATAAAATTCAAATTCAAACGGAGTAAATATTAAGCAACTAAGTTGTTCATTTCACCTCTGAATGTAAAAGATCGATGTTGGTATGTAAACACAGTTACAAATAAAGGGGGTTTCTCCCTATTTTGTTTAAGTTTATTTTAAACATTTTTGCAGCTTCGGGAGATTGTCTCCGTAGTGAACACTCCGACAAGGCATTCTTATTTTTTCTCTTAAGATTCGTGCTTTGACCAGGGTCCATATGAAAGCGGGCATCTTAAGAGCGGTTTCCTTTATTCCAAGATTTCGAAGAACAAGTACCCACATACCTGAGATAATTAAAGGCAGCTCAACTTAAGCTTGACGGTCATTCTGCTAGCCGAGGATTTTATATTTTCAGACCGACCAGCCACAACATCGATATCCATATCTTATTTACCATTACATTATGGCGCCCAACGTGGGGCTTTTGATGAGAATGAAGGAGACCTTCTTAGCTCCAGTGGAGATGAGTTGGGAACCAAAGCTGCTTCAAGGAGGGATACTAACTAAATTTCAGGAAGAACGTCGTTTCACGGAGGATGCATTAATAGACAGAATGACTCAATTTTTGGAGCAACGAGAACAGAGACAGGAAGAGAGATACTAAGTAAAGGAGGAAGAGAAGAAGAAAGTAAAGGAAGAGAGAAGAAAGGAGAAAGAAGGCGCAAAGAAAAAGAGGAAGTAGAATATAAAAGAATTGAAAATAGCGAATGGCTAGTTCAAAGTATACAGGGTTTGAACAGAAAGACTGAACCGGATGACAGCACAAATGAGAAGCGTTATAATGAAGATTTCACGTGGAAGGAAGAATTGGAAGATAAGAAAAAGAAAAGAAGGCAGCAACAAGAGGAGTTTGAGGAGAAACTGAAGCAAGAATTGCAGACTGTGATTGCGAAAAAAGACATGATACGAGATGATTCAAGTCAAGTTACAAATACAAATGATCAATTGAAGTTGGTTGATGAGAGTACCGTTGAAGGTCGTACTGCAGCTAATGAATATAAAATGAACGAACCGGAATTGGAATCATGATTTGAAACAAGTTGTATTGCAGAAAAGGTGATAGTTGAAACAGTGACTAGTAAAAGTTCAGTACTAACTATGGAAGAGGATGGAGTAGATGTGACTATAAGGTCAGAAGTAATTTCGGTTGAAAGACATGTTGAGCATACAGAGCATTTTGAAGAACGAATCAATCATGAGGAGAGAAGTAGTATTTTGTCTATCAGTGAACAGGAACGAGAGCAATGTGGGAACCAAATTGAAGGAACGCCTAACAAGGTTTTGATTAACAAGAAAAAGAAGAGTAAGGGTCGCAAAGGAGAAAGAAATGGTATAAAAGGTGTAAATTTAAGGCAGTAGATAAGCCTGAAACTAGCAATCAAACGAGTCAAGAGAGCGCGAAATCCAAACGTTTGAAGAACTAAAACGGTAAGAAAGGTCAAATGGGAGATGCAAAACCAAACCAGTTTTCAATAAATCTCGGGACTGCGCGAATGGCTGTAAGCAAAAGCAAAACCTGTATCGCAAAAATAGGAAGCATAAGAATAGAATAAATTCGATGACGACTAACCCTTTAAATTGGGATTTTGGAGAAATATTGAAGCCGAATCGTAACGAGGACGTGGTACAACCAATAGTGTCGCCTTACTTAAGTTTAGTTCCTGAATATCTAGCTAATGCTTTTGGAAAATTACATCAATTATTGCACATCGTTCGACTAAAATTCAATGTGAATCGATTTTTTGGAACAACTTTCAACAACAGCAGATGGCCCAAGTCGATGAAAAGTGTATATCAGAAATGGAAAAGGCGGAAAACAAAGGTGAAAAGTAAGACATGTTGTCAATAGAACACGCGAATTTTGAGGAGACTGTTGGAAAGAGACACTAACTACCAAACACAAAGATTTATTGTTAAGGCAAGAAATATCGCTTACGCAGAGGAGCAAAGTGCTTTTTAGATGGATAGTTTAATGTGGGTAACTCTAATGTGGATAACAGAGCAATATACTTTTGTATAAATGTTATATTTCTAGCTAATGTTGTTTATTAATTATATATGTTCTATGTTATGTTGTTCCATGAAACAAGGACGAGAGAAAATTATAGAAAGATGATGATGAAGTAATGCGAATGTGAGATGTATGAACAGATGAATTA